>VMDR010034419.1:0-11069 GCA_007922815.1 Macrotus californicus
CCTCGTCCACACAGTCCACTGCCTTGTTTCATACCCACTCTACCCCTTCCCTTCCCTTCCCTTCCCTTCCCTTCCCAGCATCATCTTCCTTTTAGCAGCTTGTAATCTGGCCTAATAAAATTGCTAGAATTCTGAAAATCTTTACTAAAAAATTTTTCTGTGCTCTGTCCATTCTCCATAATGTGAATGATTTTCTTTGTCCTCTCATTTCTGAGTGAATACCCACCATCTTAAGACTTAAGATTCAAGAGTCAAAGATTATTTTCTTTTTGAAGACTTTGCTATTATTTTCTTTGCCTTGTTCTATTCTTCAATGAGTACTTATCTCATGAGTACATCAATAATTCATGTTCCACCAAAACGGTTTCTTGAGTGCAGAAATTTTGTTTTATTCATCTAGTACTGAGCCTGATACAATATATAATTATTGATTAAATGATCCCCAAGGGGCTTAGATGAATGTAAGTTTCAAAAATTTTGTTTGCATGATGCAAAAGAAAAAAAGATATGTCACACCAATGCCCTTTTCCTAACCCTTTTCTCCCTGAAAAATTTCTGGATATTTGGGTTGATAGATAGCGATTCTTTCTTGTCATTTTTGATCAACTACTGATAGGCACTGTCTTAAATTTCTTATTTAAATCAAGACTCCAATCCTGTCCAATTGTGTAGATGTAATACAGGAGTTGGCAGGATACTAGGGTTTTTTTAACAATGTGAATTTCTCTCTTTATCATTTGTCAAATTCTTTACCTTCTCATTTGGCATAATTTCTGTTTCTCATTTGGGTACTAAACTCAAGAGATTAATTACTTATTAAAAATATTTTTAGGTGCTCTATCTTTGCAAATTTCTGTTTCAAAATGACATAAAAATATTGGGATTCTTTCATATCCTACTTGTCCTATAAATTTAATTAATAAAAATCAGGCATCATTTCAATACTTACTTGCAACATTTAAGTGTCATGGAGAGAATATATGTCCAAAGTGTCTCAGCTTAAGTAATGGTGTAGAGCAGCAATGTTCAACCTTTTTCATCTCGTGACACACATAAACTAATTACTTAAATTCTGTGGCACACTAAAAAATATATTTTTTGATGATCTGACAAAAGAGTTATAATTTTGATTCATTTGCTCATTGTTGGCTCATGTTGTCTTTTTATTTGATGATCTAAGGGGAAACAGGTCAGTGCCCCTGACTAAATGGTCAGGTATTGCATGTTTTAAGAATTCTTGAGGCACAGCAGTTGAAAATCTCTGGTATAGGGGTTTATAATAATCTGCCTAGACTTTTTTGTTTAGTGAAGCCAGAAATGTTCCTCTAAGAGGAAAGGAGTAGAGAGAGAAGAGAAGAAATCATGAATACTGCCAAAGGATGAGGTGGAAGGGGTAACATGGTCACTTGGGCAAATCTCTTGGTTTTCCTTCTAGCTACTTCTTTTCTGGTTTATACTTTATGTTCTCTTTCTTTCATGGACCTGTGTTTATATATTTATTTTTCTCTACTTACTTCTTTATTTTTCTATTTGCCTAGTAAAAAGACGATGGAAGTGTCCTCAGTCAGAGGGGGATGAGTAAAGCTCCTGTCAGATGCTTTCAGAATGAAAACAATCTGTAAGAATCTTCCATTGTGACCTTTACACAGAAAGAGAATGAAGAGCAGCCAAAGCTTCATACGAGAGAGAAAGATGTTGGCCTATTTTCCAGTGTCAGCTCCATCTGATTTTTGTGAAGTAAGCAGATTTTCTCTCCAAGCGTTAAAAAAAAAAATTATTCTAATACTGAACGTGTTTTCCTAATAGTCTCAAAATTTACATAATAAAAAAGTATCAAGAGTTACTCTACTTTTGAACTGTATCAAACTCATATATGGAGTGTAAACTTGCTAGTAACATATCTGTAAATAATTTTGAGTTTTCTAAGGGCTATCGCAAACACAAGTGAAAAGGCAAAATTCACTGGTTAGTAAGTTGTGTAAATCCCTTAGCTTCTTGGAACCCATGAAATAGAAATGATAAAATATCTGCTTCATACAATTGTTTTGATTATTGAGATAAAATTTATGAACCTTCTTTGGATCCTTTAAGATTTTACACAGCTGTCAAATATTATGTTTTGTAATATCCCATTTGGAATTAATAATGTCCTCAATCTCGACCTATGCATTTTAGTCATTATAATTCTTCTTTGTGTTCTCAAATTGTTTGTACATTTTTTAAAGAAAAAATTTTACAAGGAAAGGATCTTTCCACTCACTATTTTCACTGGGGCATATGTTTAGTATCTGGGCCTTGGGGTCAGCTAGACCTTACTTTTGTTGTGAGTTGGGTCCAAATTTTCTGGTACTTTGCTTGGAGTCTTAAACTCTATTCTTATTGTCATCATCTTCAGCATTCTTGCCCCACTTTCGCTGTGTCACACCTACCTATAAAAATCACAACCCTAGATAAGCGTAGCTGGATGTATTCCTCTTGTCTATATTTATGCTGATAAGTACTATTGGAATAAAAATTATACAATATTTAAATTTGCCTTATAAAATTCATGGTCTCACCTCAATGGGGTTGCAGTACCAAGAGGCATTTTCTAAGATTCCCCCTTGTCTTCCTTTCTCATTCCCACAACAACAATTTCAAATTTTTCTTACTTTTCTAAACCTTCCCCTCCCTCATCTTAACTCCCAACATGAGCATAAAAATTCACAAAGGATAGAGAAGCCATCTCCTTCCTTTCCTGCATCCACTCTGTCTTTCTTTCTTCCCTCCTCTTATTCTAGAGAGATGCTCCTCCCCTTCTATCTAAAGCTAAGCTTTCTCCTAGGTATTAGTTCCCAATCCAGCATGACTGATCAGACTTCATCTATTTCCTCTTCTCTCTCCTAAGTGTCGACTATATACTGGCTCCTTGTAACCATTATTTAAACATATTTGAGTGTTTCTTATATTTAAAACAAAATCTAAAGCCCTCTTTGGGTCTGAGAGTCTCTTCTAGCTCTGCCTTCTCTATCTCTCTTCCCAGTCACAGGCAGACTTCGTGAAGAAGTTGCTCACATCCATTTCCTTGCTTTCTCACCTCCCACTTACTTTTCAACTTACTGTTCTCTGGCTTCCACATGAATAACTTTATGGAAACTACTCTCACCAAGATTACAGAAAACCTACTCATTGCAAATCAACAGATAGTCATTTAAAAAATATGCTTTGCTGACTGTACCTTTCACTGTATTATTTTCTACTGTTATTCTCATAGCACATAGCTCTCCTTTTTAAAAGTTCTGTTTTTCTGGATTTTCCTTCTTTTTATCTTTATGGACTCCTTTATTCCATCTCCTCTCTGCAGCTTCCTTTACTCTCTTGTTTCCTAAACCTGTATTTGTATCTGATATTGCTTTCATGAATGCTAGGCCCATATATTTATCTGTATTCTGGACATGTCTTTTTGACATATCATATTCAATATATCTCTAGTCTAACACAGTAATGCACACCTTGAAAAAAATTAAGAAACAAACAAACCCCCTTCTTCTCTTATGTTCCATGTTCCAGTTACCCTTTCAGCAAGTTGCCAAACCTGTAAATCATCCTCTGTCTCTTCTACCACCCATTTTCTATTACTTCATTAATCTCTCAATCCTAAGGATCAGCTTCCTCTGCATCCCTCACATATCTGCTTACACTCATCCTTATTTTAGCTTCTTGCTTCAAGCTTCTGGCATCTCTCTTTCCAGAAAGAGATTAGTAAAATGTCCTCTTAATTAGTCTCTCTCCATGAGACCTTGCTTACTCCCTCTATCTTTTCTCCATACAGTAGCCGGTGTGATATTTCTGAAATATGGATATGGATCAAACAAAAAAGAAAAAAAGGAGGGGAAAGAACTCATTGACATAGACAACAGTGTGGTGATTGTGGGGGCGAGGGAAAGGAGGGTGGGTGCAGGTGGAAGAAGGAATGGGAAGATAAAAGTTAATGGGAAAAAATACAATAAAATTTTTAAAAATGTAGATATGATTATGTCACTCTGCAGCTTAAAACCTTTTAATGGCTTCCCATTGAAGAATATTCAAATGTTAACAAAGCTTGCAAGACCCTTTAGACTCACAGGAGTGTCCAACCCACAGTCCACAGCCGCATATAGCCCAGGATGGCTGTGAATGAAGTCCAACACAAAATCGTAAATTTACTTAAAACATTATGATATTTTTTTGTGATTTTGAGTCACAGTGTATTTAATGTGTGGTCCAAGACAACTCTTTTTCTTCCAGGGAGGCCCAGAGACACCAAAAGTTTGAATACCCCTGCTAGAGTATTTTAGCTCTTCACTTTTATTTACTTCTTTATTAATATAACAAATGTGTGCTGAATGCCCACTATGTGTCAAATACTGTCCAAGACATTAGAGATTCAGTAGTAAAAAAATACAGTTTCTGAGCTTTTAGGATTTATGTACTCTTCCTCAGTGCATCCTTGATCTTCTGGCTCCACCTAGGCAGAAGTATTATCAGTTCTTTAATAGATGATGCTGTCTTTGTTGCTTAGAGAGACCTAACAAGTGTTCTTCCAGTGAGAGACATCCTCGGGATGTTTCCTAAACATCCTTCCATCTGACTTACTGCTAGTCATCTTAGGGCTCAGCTTACGTGACACTTCTTCTGGGAGTTTGTAAAGCTATTGCATTTCTCGGCAAGGGAAGTCTCAAGCCTAAACATAGGATAGATTTGAGAGATCTAAATCAAGGTAACTTCATTGGATATGGCAAGAAATGGAAAAAGGAATGTAGGTTAACTCCAAGGGATCCAGTTTGGGTAGAAGGAGGTTACATTTATGGAGATTAGGATTTGAGGCATTGTTGATAAATTTTAGATACAACGGCATCTCTAACAGAGAGAGTTTGATAAGTGAGTTTTGAAATAAGGAAAATGGAGTTGAGGATAGGATGTTAATTGAAGTTATGGAATGGTTAAGATACTCAGAAAAAAGTGTCTAAATTAAGAGGATGATGCTTATATTTCTCTAAAGAATCATGAATTTATAATTAAAGATTCATACTTTGTTTCCTACTCATTTTAGAATACAAGAACTAAGCAGTTAAAGTCAGCTTTTTTAATTTCTAACAGTTAATCTTACCATCATCTCTAAATATACTCTATTCACATACTCATACCAAAATAAAATTTATCTATTGATCTGTATTCTTTAACTTTTTAAAAAATATATTTTTTAAATTTTTATTTATTGATTTTTAGAGAGAGAAACATTGATTTGCTGTTCCAGTTTTTCATTCACTGGTAGCTTCTGGTGTGTGCCCCTGACTGGGGATGGAATCCAAAACCTTGGTGTATGGGGACTGTGCTCTAACCACCTGACCAGTGTTTTACTTTATCAATAGAAAATTAAAAAGAAAAATACAAATTTCCCAGGTCACAAATAAGTTAATGAAGAGTGTTGTAATACTTACACCTATTATGTATTGATATTTGTAAGAGATCTATTTTATAAACTTCAGTGTAATCCTCAAATTTAAATGTACCTATTTTTCTTATAAGTATACCTTTGGGATTCTAAACATGGAGGTGACTACTACCGGTAGCATTCATTGTCAGCTTTCAGAAAAGCAATTCTATGTGGTCTGGTCCTACTGGTGAAAAGAGAATGAACAGAGGGGTTGATCATTTACCTGCTTTATCTTCAAAGCGTCATTTTTTCACATATTCTTACTATTATAGCTCTATAGTACATAAATAATAAAAGTAACAAAGGGCTTGAACAAACATTTTTAAAAGTCTTCAACAAATTCCTATTTACCCATTGAGTAGTCCCATGTAAAGCTCTTAGGAGTTGGTAGTATAGTTTATAAATTTTCACCAGTGATATTCTGGTGTCTGAAGTGCTGAATTCAATTTTTTAAATTATTATTAATTACACATAATATACATTATCATTAAATTTTAAAACTACATAGTCATTTATTTTTTAATGGATCATGGTAATTGTCTAATTTAATAATCTTATCTATATATTTCTTCATTGTAACAGTTATCATTCACAATTTAAAAAGATACTTAAAATGACAAGAACTAGAAGGTATACCAGTAACTCATTTAATGCTTGCCAAAATTGTCACTGACTACTTCAGACTGTTCCATGGTGTGTTTAAATATTTTTTTAGATCTGCAAGTTTTTAAATTAGAGCAAAAATAGATTGCTGCTTTCCTGAGTCTAAGACTTTTCAAATTGCATTTTTATGCCGTATTTTTTTTCAAAAACTGTTCATAATTATGTGCTTTTCAAATGCCTTTTTATTATGTAAATGCTTTTAAATCATGAGCTTACAGAGAAAAGTGAGAATTGAAAAATGTTGAGCTGTTTTAAAGACTGCACATTTCTTAGAATATCTCAAAATAGGTACAGTACTTCAGATGTGTGTGGCAGAGTGGTTTATGAATGGTTGGCAAAAAGTTACTATTTACTACACCAGTGGGAGGTGTAAAAAGAAAAGGACTTTTGCATTGTGTGGGTTTCTTAGAATAACAGCTACAAACTGTCCTTGTTCGGAATGAGACAGTCAGAGGCTGCGCTTGGCATAGAGCTGATGAGGCTCCCTCCACAGGCCGCCCTGCCCCCTGGGCTACAGAGCACTGTTTGGTTTCTGAACTCAGCAGCACAAATTAAATGCTCACTAGCTAAAAAATCCAGTGGAAGTCTTTGCTAATGGTTGAGAACATTGTCTGCTTAACAATGGAAACATGGTTTTCTCTCTAGTATTTTATTTTTAATTATATAATGCAAAACCATCATTTCTGCATGTGTTTGACTGGCCTCTTTAATTTTCTAAAGCTTTTCATATCTATTCACTTGTTTTATCTCCACAGCAACCTAAGGAGGTAGGCGGGGAGGAGGCTGTTACAGGAACTGAGATAATGCATGAGAGAGGGATTTGTTAATGGCAAAACCATACAAATTATACCATTAAGATGCTTGTTTTAGCGGAGAGGCCAGAGGCATTAAACAATAGATCACATACCACTGGGATGACGGGACTGCAAGTCAACTGACTTGCACTGAAAATTGTCAGGTTTTTCGTACTCACCTTTCACTGGTGCAGCTATAGGCAGTCAATATAAGGAAGGGACTAGTTTTATAAATAAACAAATACAGAGCTAAGACACTTCAAGAAGCTTATTTGGAATTACTCAGTTAGTCATTGAGAGAATATGCATTCAATTTTTTACAAGTATTTTTGGATTAGAGTCTGCCCGAAAATCATGGAGTGCAAAGCGACCCCAGCACTGTGCTTCAAGTTATTATGATATGCAATATTATGACAACCAGCCAGGTGGGGATCAGTGATGCACAGGGAAAGCTTCTGTGTTTCATTAGCAAATTCTGGTTCAACTTCCATTCATTAATCTAGTTCCATGTAACCTCTATATTAAAACTCCATTAACCATTCTTTTCCCCTAGTTTCAAAGCAATTACTTACTGAAATAGATCAATTGAATTCTTAGAAAAGAACTGGAGTGTGACCATCTACTCCTCCTTTCTAAGCTTTAAATTTTTCATTCCCAAATGTTTTCTTCTCTTGACAGGAAGTTCAGAACAGATGTCAAAGAAAAGAGAAAACTATTGTTTCAAGTCTTTGACTTTTATGCCACTTATTTAACTTTTACTTGCCCTGCTCTCTGCTTGACACCAATCTCAATTCAGAACAGAATTTGGGAGGGCACATCAGAAGAACATCATACTAATGGATAATGATAATTATGAAATAGTAGCACAACAGTACTTAGTGTTTATTAAACACTTCCTTTTGATCATTTCTCAGATCTTAAAAGTTTTACATGCATAATCTCCTACAGAGATGTTAAGTAATTAAACCCAAGATACTCACTGGTTAGTTCTGGTACCAAAACTTGAATCCACATTTTTCTAGCCCTGAAGCCTGTATATTAACCATTATATTACTTTTTTGGGGGGAGGGGTAACTAAAAGTGAAGAAGTTCAGGAAGAATCTGAATAGTACAGGTCCTAGTAAAGATTGGGTTCCAGGAAACTCTGATTCATTTTACTAGCCAAGATTTATTTAGAAAAAAAATTAATAACCACATATGCAGTTCTCGCCACAAAGAAGTAGAGGAAAGCAAGCCAAGGATGAAGGCAAACACCTAACTACTAATTCATAGACACAGTTCTGCCCTCTTCAGTGGCGAGGAGGAACCAGAAATCCCAGGAGGGACTAATTGTAAGCTTTTTCTGGAAAGTGATTTTTAAACCAAAGTTTTCTCACTTGTAAGATGGGGCTAGTATCTTTATATCATAGTCTTATTTAAGAATTAAACATACATACATGCCCCTGCCCTGTTACCCACCTAATTTGTTGTTCCCAAAGAGGCAAGTGTTGAGTATGACAATACCAGGACTGTGGGTGGCAGGAACCAAGAGCTCAGGACCAAGTAAACTTGACCATAAGGTTAGGAAAGGAAACACTGCTGACAGGGAAATAGCTGAGACCCAGACAGTGAGCTCTGGATGTTTGAAACTGGTCTTGATTTAAAGTACACCAAGTACCTCTCTTAGGTCATCAAAGTAATAGGATTGAACCTAGGCAGCCAAGAAAGAGCCAAGAGTCACATATTTACCAATTGAGGTGGTGAGGTTCTTAAGCAAGAATTTAGAGCTCAGAACCCAACTAGCTAACAATATTTACAAACTAAGATCAGGAATCTAGGCAAGTCTAGAATATAGATTTATAGCAGCTGACAAAAGCAGATCTCGGGACAAAGGTCAAATTGCCATCTGTCATGACTTGCTGCGCACACTTTTAGCACAAGTACTATTCAATTCCACAGCATATTGGACATTTGAGTGGCTGTCCCTCAGTGGAAAGGAAATAAAGAATTTGAATCTATAAGATTTCCTGATGGAGGAAGGACATCTGTGTTATGGTCTAGGGCTACTGTGAGTCCCTGAAATGGGCTGTAGAGGGTCTACACTCTCTTGGACAACTGAAAAAGAAGCTTTAGTCTTCTTGCCATCAGACTTCCTAGCCTGATCACAACGTTATCTAGGGTTATTGTCCTATCCTAATCCAAAAGGATATTATAAACCGAAGGATAAAATACATGTCCATTTGAACTATGTACTTGTTTAGTTACTATGATTACATAAAAGGATTTTAGTCTATTTTTACAGAACCTAAGATAACTGAACCTAGTTAAATACTGGAAGTTAGACTACCAAATTAAAGGACAAGAAACTGAAGCACAGAGAGATTAGGTTCCTGGGCCATCCAGCTAGATTTAGCAAAGCCGCGTTTTGAACCTAACGGTCTAGTGCCAGAGATGCTCACTAACTGTCATATTGTATTTCAATTTAGAGCAAAGCAAAGCAAAGCAAAGAAAAAAATTGTTCTCCTTTCTTCCTTCCCTCCCTTTTTACTACTTTCTTAGTCTCATAAGTGCCCTCATTTGTTTATTTCCTATCAATTAGAGTTGCTGCCTATTTTGAGGGAAATGGAGCATATTTTATTTTAATTTTTAACTTTCTCTTTAAAAAGACAATTTTTCAAAGTTACAGTAATGTGTATTAGGTAAACTATATATTTTAAGACATAAAAAGTGGAAGTGAAAATTTTTAACAAAGTTGTTAGAATCTGTTCTGGAATAGGTTCTTTGCTTATAAAGAACAGAAATCTTCTCAAATTAGCCCAAAGAAAACTTGGGCTTTATTGTAATTTTCCAGTGAAATCTCAAAAAAAATCTAGAAATAAACAAACACTAGACCTTAAGATATCTGGACTCAGGACTGTTGTGATGGTTATAAGAATAACTTATGGGCCTTTACTCTTCCATGGAACTGTCAACAAACCTACTTGTCACGTGATATGATGTCAGTGCAAGTCACATGTGTCATAGGAGACCTGTGCCCTGGCATCAAAAGGTGAGTGGGGTCAATTAGATCCATCTCTCAAAAATGTAAACAAAGATACAAGAGGAGTCATGCTAATCAGTCGCAGGACGATAAGAGGCTTATACAGAGCCAAAACTGAAAACTACCACCACGACAATAGGCTATGGGATTTTAATGGCATAATGAAATATAATCTCAGTTACTTGTGGTGACCTGATTTATGTTCTGTTGACTTTTAAGTAAATTTGTTTAGCCCCACAAGGTTTATATTCCAAATTGATATACAAAGAAACCTATTTGTCATCTGACAAAAATTTTGTCAGTGAGATACATTTGAAAAAGAGTACAGATTCCTTGCCAATTACATAAAAATGTAAGACAAGTAGAATACTTCATAGTTTCATGTCCTATGTTGTCAGATATAAAATATGAAACTGAATTCTATTTAATTTTTATTATCCATAAGTGACAGTAACAACCTTGTCAACAACCCTCACTCTTTCTTTTCAGATCGTAAATATGATCAAAACATAGTTCTTAAGCCAAAATGAATCCTCATTATTTAATGATTTTTCAAAATTATCTATAGTACTGGTGTAATACATATGCCAATAGAGATTTACTAGGTTACCTTTAGATTAATTCAAGAGTGCAGTTCTTTTCATTTCTATCACTTCATATCCAAGAACTAAAAAATTTTCTCATGAGCAGAAGCACTAAGTCAAAGGATAAGGTTTCCGAAAGGAGCCAAATCTAGCAAACTTGTCCCTGATCTTTCTGAATTCAAGGTGTTAGGCTTGCATTTAACAACATCTACTATATTTTGGGTAGATAAAGCCCTGCCTTCAAGAAGCTTATACTTTTTTAAAACAAACCACTATGGTTCTATACTTTCAATTTAATGTAAAGGGAATTACTGAGCATGAAAGGGACAATGTTTCTGTCTGTAATAGGATGCCTTCAGGATGCTGAGTCTTGACAGATTCAGCCGTGATTATAAAGCATATTTTACTATAAGTCTAAAATATCCACAATTTAAAATATGACTCAGACTGTTTGGAGACACCATAGAAACTGAGGTTAATCAAAGGAACTATCCAAATGATTGCTGTACTTTTTTCTGTACCATGAGGTGCATGAAATATACTGGCTTAAGAAC
>VMDR010034420.1:0-11067 GCA_007922815.1 Macrotus californicus
ATGTTCAGAGAAATGCAGTCATGTTATTCCTTTGAAACGAGAATATGTTTTTTCAGTGTTATCAGTATGATTCATGGTACTGAGAGGGGTAACATATGGCCCTATTAATATTGCATGTGTTAGAGTTCTTTTAGTAAAAAATGTATCTTCACATGGTAATACAGAAGAGTATATCTGATGTCAGGAAGAAAAAAATTACTTTTTGAATCATTAGCAACACTTTAGGCAAATATCGACCTCTCTTTCTCCCCCATACACACACACACAATATCTGCCTTTGAAATAGTAGAAATAGTAGAAAAAGCAGACAAGTCAACATCCATCACAGTGCAGCTTGATAAATATAAATGGAATTGTGACAGCAGTATGCAGAGGGTACAATGCTAGTGTAAAGGAAAGGAATCTAAAAAGATCAAGGTGGCCAGGAAGAGGGCTGGAAAGCCTTCCTAGAAAAGGTGACATCTGAACTCAATCTTCCAGTAGTGAGTTGGTGAAGAAGGATTTTCAGGAAGCAAAGCGTAACAGTGTGTTCACAGGCCAGCGTGACACCACTGAAAGTAATTCAGTGTGACTTCCACTTGGGATGCCCAAGAGAAGGAACAGCAGATGAGGCTGGCAAAGTGGGCCAGTACGAGCTCTGAAATGGCTAAGCTGAAGGATGAAAAGAAGGCGGTGTGGGGGAAGAACCTGAGCATGGGGTCTTAGTTCCGTCAGTTGAGGTCTTACCTTTAAGCTCTTTTTATCTCAGTCTTTACACGCGTAGGGTTATTGTGAGAATCAAAATATTTTTCTCAGGAAAGATCTGTGGCTTTCACCAAACACAAGAGTTCATAACCCTCAAAACAATTAGAATTCCTATCGTTAACCAGACCACCAGGTTTTATAATTTCAGGGAGCACAATTTATATAGAATTCCTGGGCTTAGAAATATATATACATATATTAAATACTAAGTATATATTAATATACACATTATATATTAAATATATTTATACATATATTTAATACATAGGCATCAAATATCTGAACACTAAATATATATATAAAGTAAAAGTCCTCACTTAGCATCATTCTTGGACACAGAGGATTTAAGAGAAATGGTGTATGAGGAAACTGATGTCACCATAGGCTAATTGATATAAACACAAGTTAAGTTCCTACAACATATTTTTTGTCAAAAAAACACCAGACTTCTAAATAAAGAACTAAATTCTTCTAATATTAGACAAGAAAGAAAGAAAGAAGATCTATACAGACATTTAAAAAAGATTAATAAAAACAAGCGAGAGAATTCCCTTCCAATCCACTTAGTGTAGTTCAGGGTGAAGGGCGGCCTGGGACAATTTGACAGGCCAGTTCATCTCATGGGCATATCTTTAGGATGTGGGAGGGAACTAGAGGCCCCAGAGAAAACCCACACAGACAAGGGACAATGGCAGACTCGACACAGACAGAGACCTGGGCCAGGAATCGATCTTTTCCCCTCATCAATGTTATAATGAAACAACATTGAACAAAGCGATGTTATTTGAAGACCTGCTGTACCTGACATATTTTTTATATCATTCCAAGAGGTTCTATACTGGAATTAAGAGTCCTTGTTTTTTCTAATAATGACAAACTTTTCTCTGCAGTATAGATCACAACACCCATCTGGAAGCCTGGACACTGGGAGGCAATCTACACAGATCTGATGACAGGGCCACATGGAATATTGTTTATGCAAAGGACTGACAGTAGAAGCCAACCAGTTCCAGAGCATTTCCAACAGCACATTTACTTTATGTTTTTGACAGTTTACAGTCAAGTGTAGTTCAATCAACGGGGCTCTTTATTTGGGGGCTATGAAGCTATATATTTGGATCGGCCACATGTCTACTGGTGATTCCTTGGATTTGATCTTTAACAGGCTGGAAGCAGGTATTTTAAAGAACCACCACCTGTGCCTTTTTCTCATCCTACAATCTATTGTCTACATCTAGGCCAGGGTTGACACTGACATCACTTTAGAAGAGCACATTTATTGCTCCTATTTTTTATTAAAAATATTTTCTTACAAGTCAAATCTAGGTTTGTCTATAGTTGCCTAGCTCTTTAAATGACTTAAAAGTTCTTTAATTCAATTAGATAACCCCAAAGTTTTATTTCAAAATAAAGGCTATAGCCACCTGGAATGTTTTCTGCTACATAAAAGGATAAGAATTTTAGAAAGGTGTGGGAAATTTCATTTTAAAAAGTAGCAGGGCCCTGGCCAGTATGGCTCAGTTGGTTGGAGCATGGTCTCATAACCAAAAGAATGTGGGTTCAATTCCCATTCACAGCACATGCCTAGGTTGTGGGATTGTCCCTGGACCAAGTGCAGTGCAGGCGCCTAAATTCCCATGTGCGGTGTGTGATCCCCAGTCTGGGTGCGAATGGGAGGCAACCAATCGATGCTTCTCTCTCGCATCGATGTTTCTCTCCCTTCCTCTCTCTCTAAAAGCAACGGGGAAAAAACAACCTCAGTTAAAGATTTAAAAAAAAAAAAAGCAGCAGGTATATTTACCCCGGCTCAGATATTTTTTCTTAAAATACATTTGAAAACATTTTTTAGAAAATACATAATACATTATACTTTGACCTGACTTCTACCCGTTCACACACACACACACACACACACACACACACACACACCCTATTTTCCTAAAATAGAGGTAGCTGTGATTGCTTTTAATGTTGACAGTTAGGTTTAAGTACTTTGCATTATGTAACCTGTTTTTTTCCCTGGCAGTGTCAAAGAAAATAAAGAAAAAAACATCATTTTTTATTGGTGTGGCATACACACACACTCCCCACAGTGAACGAAACCTATAGCAATTCCACCTTCGAGTCTTCACATGAGTGAAAGCCCACTGATGTCACCTTCCAAAATTAATCTAAAAGCTTTCTCTCCTCTCCCTCGAGACTCATGTTTAGCAGTTCTTTCTTAAGATAAAAGTGGGCTGTTCAGTTTCTGAATTTTTCAAAGGTCGTCTGACTGTCACATGGGTAGAAATGTTCACAATCTGAGGGCCCACACACTACTCGCAATCACTCAGTCATTGTAAATCCCGCACTAAGACAGGGTAAAGGCAGTCAGACTGTTTTGGCTTTCTTAATTGACTTCTACTTGAATGTTTTGTCTAAAAACTTCCTCCAGCTACAATGGAACAGAACCATTTGAAACAGACATTTCAGTGACTTTTTTCATCTGGAGATTTGGTTTCTTCCTGAGGGATCGACTGTTCCTGTCATTCTTCTTGACAAGACTGTGACCCTGAGCAGTGTATCTTTGTCCCTAAAGTCATGCACGAAGCACCTTTACAGTGGAGTTGATCAGCAGCACAGGTCTTAGTGACAGAAATTTAAGCAGATATACATTTACCATTACACAATTTTGGCTAATAAATTTTTCAGACTACTTCTAATTTTTAAAATCTCCTTTGAATTATAAAATGGCCTGTAGCAAAATACATATTTTCAAAGTAGAACTGTATTATTTCCCTGTAGGCCAAGCGAAGTTGATATAAAGACATTTTTTCCTACAGTTAAGCTGTGAAGTAGACGGGGAATCACATTTCAAATAAGATATTGAGGCCAAGACCCCCATCGCCTCATTGTCCTACCTCCACTGGCCACTACAACAAAATGAATCATTAAAACATTTGTAAAGCATTCCCATTGAAGTTTCAAATTCATTTCTTCACAAATCTATTCAACAGATGTTTTTGACTGTATTACACGCCAGGCACGGTGCTAGTTACCACTTTTACAACAAAAAACAGTATGCACATTGTCCTGCCCATGTGCTTTGTTGACTTAAATTATCTATGTTTTTAATTGATCTTACAAGTGTAAAAACAAGTTACATTGAATGGGATATTACTCAGCCATAAAAAAGAATGGAATCTTGCCATTTGTGACAACATGGATGGAGCTAGAGAGTATTAAGTTAAATGAAATTAGTTGGACCAAAATAAGACAAATCCCATGTAATTTCACATTTATGTGGAATCTAAAAAACAAAATAAATGAACAAACAAAATGAAAAGGAAACAGACTGGTAGATACAGAGAACAAACTGATGGTTGCCAGATATAAGGGAGTGGGAGGTTGGGCAGAAAAGGGAAAGGGGATTAAGAGCACCTAGACAGAGAACAGACTGACAGCCATGAGGGCGAGGGGGAGGGGGCAGGGTGAACAAAAGGGGGATTAAGAAAGCAACAAAATCAAAACAACTCATAGACCCAGACAACAGTATAGTGATTACCAGAGGGAAAGGAGGATGGGAGGAGGGTAAAAGGAGATAAATGATGAGAAAGGAGATTTGACTTGGGGTGGTGAACACAATAAAATATGCAGATGATATATTACATAATTGTGTTAACCAATGTCACCCCAATAAACGCAATGAAAAAGAAAAAAAAGAACTGAAAACATCAAGTTATAAAATAAACAATGGGATGTAATGTACAGTATAGGGTCTAGAGCCATTAATATTATAATAGCTATGTATAGTATCAGGGGGTACTAGCCTTATTGTTGAGATCACTTTTTAAGGTATATATATATATATATATATATATATATATATATATATATATATATTGAATCACTTTGTTGTACACCACAAAAATAATTTAACATTGTATGTCACTATAATTAAAATAAACTTTAGAAATAGTAATTAGAACAACAAAAGTTTCATTCAATAAGCCATAATTGCATAATTAAAATGAAATGTTTAAATGAGCTAACTTCTATGTAATTTAATATAGTCCTAATTAATAAAACTTAAGCTATTTTTGCTTGAATATCCAAATAATTCAGAGAAGGGAAAACATGGTGGTGTTGCCCTGACCAGTGTGGCTGAGCTGGTTGGGCATTGCCCTGCAAAGTGAGAGGTTGCCCACTGGATTCCTGGTCAGGGCACATGCCTGGGTTGTGGGTTCGGTCCCCAGTTGGAGTGCAAAGGAGCTGCAGCCAACCGATGTTTCTCTCCCTCTCTTTCTCCCTCCCTTCTCCTTCTCTAAAGAATAAATTAATAAAATATTTTTTAAATGTAGTGGTATTAAGGAAAACAAGGACTTTCGAATTAGAGGGACACTTTGCCTTGATTGTACTCATCTCCTCACACGGAAGGATACAATGGATATTGAGAAGACAGATCAGATTCAGTTCAAAGAAGATAAAACTTTGATTAACTGGGATATTCCAAAAAAGACTAACTCTAGTTAATTAAAATCTGAGGATCAATTAAGCCAAACAAAGTGCTTTCTGAAATATTTTTTAAAATTTCTAAACCCTTTTAACATAGTTCTGGTTTTTTTGGTAAATATCATGTTGTAAGATAGGTGAGGATCTTGTAATGAGTGAGTTGAGGCTGTGCAAATAAGTACCAATTCTCATTATGTGCAACTACAAAAGTAAATGTACGGTCTGTGAAAGAAGGATAGAAAGAGGAGGAACATTGGACTGATGCCATTATAAATCTTGGTGTTTGCTGGGTATTTAATCAATTTTAATTCTTGATTTCACTTTCCTTCCTTTGACTTGCCTCTTTCCCTTAAACTTTACAAAGTTTAAGAAATAATTAACCAAATATGAATAATTAAAGTGTTTTATAGGCTATAAGATTATTAAATAATTAAACTATTATTATGGACTGTAATAAAAAGCAATTATAGACCAAATTGTGCCCTAACTAAAGTTTCCTTGCTATATGCATCTCTACTTTATTTTCCCTTTGCATCCTTAGTGTTTCTTTATTCCCATCCCTACTGCCACCAGTGGGGCTCCCCTGACGGGTGTCCTTTACCCCAGGCTGTTTTACATGGTTGTGTGGGATGTTCCCTGCGCAAAGGCACCTGCCTTTGATGGTGAATGAAGGCTGAAAGCCAGACCCTGCTGCAGTTGCTCCCAAGCAGAATACCCCAGAACAAGGCCCCATGCATGCAGGGGGACTGCCTTTTACTCTTTACTGTAACAAAAGTCTCACAGGGGGTCAGTTGCAGCCATACCATGCTATCTCCAGGACACAGCCATATTTCCTGCTTGGACCTGCCCATCTGCCCATTTTATATCTCAGTTCTTCATACTCAGCAACCAAAGAAACATACAAGTTGGTTTAATAATAAACAACCTGAGGTCATATAGTGAAAAAGTCCAAGTATGGAATTTCTCCTCCAAATGTCATGAATCGACTTAAAATGATTCTGCAGGTCCTATCTCCAGAGATTGTGTTTCAGTAAGTCCAAGGTCAGACCTTAGATTTGCATCACTATTCAGCATCCTGGGTGATTTTGATGCAGATGAAGTGAGGACCACACTTGGAGATCATGAGATAGAAGTTTTCCTTCAAATGTTCTTAATTACTCAATAAAGCTGGGCTATTGAGGTATTTTACATGTATCACTTAATTCTCACAATGATTCCATGATTATTAGGATGTTTTTTCTGATTTTCTAGTCAGAGATGTAAAGAAAATGATTCATCTAAAGCCCCACATTTATCAAGGGCCAGAGTAGGCCTTTGACTTAAATCTCAGACCTTCTAATTTCTAGATTCAAGCTCTTTCCATAGCACCAGACAACCCAAGGGTATGCCCTAGGCTTTTGTAGTTTCAGTTGCCCTGAAGTTGCTCCATGTTAAAAAACTGGTGAAAACCAAGTGCCACTCCCCAAACCACCAGAGAAATATAACCCCATGTCTCTCTTTAGGCTGAACTGAATCTCTGAAGTTACAAGTCATATCCTCACAATGAGATCTCCTCAGTAAAGTAGGTCCTCCAACCAGATTTACACAGTATGAAAAACAGAGGGGAAACTGGTATTTACTATAAAGGCAGAGTCCTGAACCCATTTTTGAGCTTGAATTACTACACATTCACCCTTATTATGTAAATGGAAAGCTCTTAGAGGGCAAGGGAAGTTTTTATTTGTCTTTATATAGTTCATGGTCTTGACTGGAAGAGTGCAGTGCTTAATAAGTTATTTTTTAATGATGGTGACTATTGCTCAAGCCTCCACTTCCCCTTTCCGTTAACATGCCCAGCTCTAGGGCCGCCCACTCCTCTTCACTCTGCCCGGCACAGGAAGTCCAGTCAAGACTCTTATCCCAGGCAAGCCAGCTGGCACCCTCTGAAACCAGGAAAAGAGGACGTTCTAGTCCTTGCTTAGGGGTGATCAAGCACACATTCCATGCCTGTTTCATAAACTCTGCAATTAGCTTTCCTTCCAAACATGATCCCCTAAAACCCTGAGAAACAAAAATAATTCCACCACATGCTTCTGTCTAGATCTTGAAAGTAAGCTGAAACATTTTTCCCCAATAGGCAATGAGCTATCGTGCATACTTTATGAAAAGACCGAAGAATACACGATAACCACCTTTTCTGGGATTTACACTTTTGGAAGGAAAAAAATAAGACGCACAATAGAGCTCTGAAAGAATTATGAGATTATGAGCACTGGAAATCCTTGCCTCCTTAAGAGCTTAAGCCTGGAAATTTTGCTTTCAAATTTAGTTCCTTGGAAAAGGAAAAACTCAGGAGGTAAGGGGCTATATAATACATGAAAAGTTTGAACCTCAAGAAAAAAAGGTCAATGATAAATAGGATTTGAGGATGGTCTAAATATCTGAGGGGTCACAGCTGCCTGACCCCTAAATCAGAAAGTCTTCTAAGAGAGGAGATTGAAGATCATCAAACAGCTGCCTGAGAAAAAATTCAAGACCCTTTTTTAACATGAAATGTTGATACACTTTCCAGACACTATTCTAAGTGTTTTGTTATTTCATTTAAAATGCTCAACCATCACAATAGATTGTTAACTTGCATTTTCCTAGTTTTAGAGTTGATAAAGCCAAGGATAAAAAAGTGAAGGATAATGATAGTTGAAGTTGAGTAGAATGACACAATCTAATTGTGCTTTTCACCACCACACTCAATGCCTCTTGCAACTGAACCCACCTCAGATAATGCAGAAAGGCTCTCAATGGGACTTTCAATAAATACAACAGACCTGGAGAGAGAACAGGGACAGTGTCAAGAAGGAACAGGAGCAAACAGGCAGAGACAGAGACAGAAAAAGAAGGGTGCTCCGTTCTGTGAGTGAGCCCAGCCTGGGAATGAGTTGAGAAAGAGGCCATAGCAGGGGGCTCTGTCTAACCCCCATGACTGTTTGGGAATAGTCCTACTCTCCATCATTCTACTCCTGCTCTCCATGATTCCCAACTAATTTTGGGAAGTCCACACACCTTCATCCTTGTAAAGAATACTGAAAAAACCTGCATGGTGGGAATTTGGTTGCATTGCATATTTAAAGTATACCCGCAGAGGTTTTAAGGAGAGCTGCGAGTAGATTAGTAGGTGTATGTACTTCAATGAATACAGGGAGCAGTACGTACAGAGATGGTTGAAGTTCAAAGAAAACTTCTTTCTGAATTTACAAACTTAGCACACAAAAGAGATCAGAATAAATGTTGTTGAAGTCTAACCATTCTGGACTGATAAAACTATGCACCACCTTTGTGTCCATTGACAATGAAGCATTTCTAAATGAAGATTTTCTGTGAACAAAACAGATGTCTTTTCTGTTTTGAAAGTTCATCTTACAGGGGTTCCCTACGAAAGTCTTCATCACATTGAATAACCAACATTTATAAAACTCAGTAATAAGCTCAGCGGTGGGCATATCCCCCCTTTCCAGATTTCAAAAGCAAGCATTGGAAAAGACCGAAGTAGATGGGGATGAAAAGATTTCAAAAGAGCTTGGAATGAGTGAAGCAGAGAGACAGGTGGTGTGAAGAGGGCAGGCAAGCAAAATATTCTAAGGATGAACCACAGTATATGTTCTTTAAAATTTAATATAAAAAGTGTTATTAAATCATGAAATTATTAATTCCTATAAAATGATAAATGAAAACAATGTACCGGTAATTAGGTCCAAACAAAACATAGTATCTTCTTTCAAACTAACTTTTACCTAGCAAGCATGACAGCCTATAAAGACATGGGTCTGGTTCAGTTACTTAACTGTGTTAATTTAGGAATATATTTAACATCTCTGAGACTGTTCCTCACCAAATTATGTAATAAGATAATGTGACTGAAAGAGCTTTAAAAATTATGCAAATACATTATCTCTGTTTAGTAACTAATATTTAATATTCTGATTTGTTACTATAAAAATCAAATTGAGAATCTACAATTATCCATGAATATTTTTCAAGAGTATGGATTTACTTTCCCCATAATTATATGAATACTTTACATTTTCAGTCCACATTTACTTTGTAGATAAAAACCCTAAAACTACTCTTTATTAATTTTTAAACTTTTCCCAGTTTTACTGAGATATAATTGGCATGTAACATTGTGTAAATTTAAGATATACGTGATGATATTAGACACACAACAGGTCCTCAAATAAGGTTGTTTCTTTCAACATCATTTTATTACAACATTGCCAAGAAAAAAATCTATTTTGAGTAGAGTCTACCATCCATGCAGAGTTTGCATGTTCTCCCCACATCTACATGGGTTTTCTCCGGGAACTGCAGTGTCTCCCCACATCCCAAAGATTGCACTTGGGGTGAACTGGCTTGTCTACATTGCACCAGTGTGAGTGTGGGTGCATGTGAGTGCATCCTGATGGAAAGGGCGTCCTGTCTGGTGGGACGTTCCTACCTGGTGCTCTGAGCTGCTGAGAGAGACTCCGGCCACCTGCAACCTGAACTGGAATAAGTGGCTTCAGAAAGAATTCTCATTCTTATTCTCGTTAAACTTTCTTAAATGTCTGTAGAGCTCATGTATGTTTCCATGTTTAATATTAGTAGTGTTTTGGCTCTTTATTTGAAGCTCAGTGACATTTTGTGATGAGATATGCCGTAGTAATTAACTTGTGTTTATACCAATTGGCCTATAGTAAAATTGGTTTCCTTATACATAGTTTTGCTTAAAGTTGCAGTTTCCAAGAGCTTATTGATGACATAGAAGACTCACTGTCATGTGCGTGTGTGTGTGTCTCGAAATGATTATAAAGGTACTCATTAAATGCCTCTTTACAATTATTAATTTGAAAGAAAGAAGAAATTACACATTTAATTCTGAAAGTAAAAGGGTTTCTAGCCTTTTTAGAGATGATGCAATTTTGTAAGACAACTAAATCAAATACTGGAAGTATATTTAAAGTGACAAGAACAATTTTTCAACATGTTTAAATAGAAACTGGTAACAGGAAAGAAACCATCCGTGCTTAAAACTGATCATTGCTAGGATTCATGCTATTTCTAAATTCAACTTCCTTAAAAGTAAATCACTTTATAATTTAATTAGGCTTCCATCAGGCTAATAAAAGCTCTGATAAGAGAAAGTGGGCTTAGACAACTGGTTTAAAAAGAATCCACATAATCATAGGGCTTAATTTTTTTATCTAGAATTCAGCCCAAAGTCATCAGAAGGACTTTTATATCAAAGAGCTTCAGTGAGTGACAAGAACAAGACTTACTTTGTACTGTTTAAAAGTCATTATTCCATGAAATAACTTTAGCCTGCCAAGATGAGAAAGAATAACAGATGCTGTTTTTGCATTATCTGCATTATTTCAGCCAGCCGTCCTTAGACATTTGGGTCAAATTTCTGGAAATTTGTTACTTGCTTTTGACACAGGAATCATGTATCCTAACCTCTTGGTTTGGCCTTTCTAATTGGCATCCATTTGTAATACTTTGCTTTCTGTGGCAATTATCCTTAAGCTGGCCTAAGTTTAGTCTATTTTTTGTATGTACTAAGGCACAAATCTGAATATTTAAAAAAATCAAGATTTTCACCCAAAACAAACCAGAAAGAGAAAGATATTTTTATATGTACTACATATTACTCTGATGTTTAGATTTTGAAGGTTTCAATCTTTTTATAACTTTAAAGCTGACTGAGGAAAATTAATCCTTTGCCGATATTTGGTCAATTGTTTTCTATTCTGTATGTGGATTTTTCAAAATCGATTTTTAAAAAATAATGCGGCATGTCCTATTTTTCCAAAGCAATGT
>VMDR010034421.1:0-11076 GCA_007922815.1 Macrotus californicus
CCAGCCCCTTCTTGCCTGCAAGGTTTCTTTGGAGAAATCAGCTGACAGTCTTATGGGCACTCCTTTGTAGGTAACTGTCTCCTTTTCTCTTGCTGCTTTTAAGATTCTCTCTTTATCTTTCATCTTGGGTAATGTAATTATGATGTGCCTTGGTGTGTTCCTCCTTGGGTCCAACTTCTTTGGGACTCTCTGAGATTCCTGGACTCCCTGGAAGTCTATTTCCTATGCCAGATTGGGGAAATTCTCCTTCATTATTTGTTCAAATAAGTTTTCAATCTCTTTCTCTTCCTCATCTCCTTCTGGCACCCCTATGATTCGGATATTGGAACGTTTAAAGACATCCTGGAGGTTCCTAAGCCTCTCCTCATTCTTTTGAATTCTTGTTTCTTCATTGTGTTGTGCTTGAATATTTCTTTCTTTCTTCTGGTCCACACCATTGATTTGAGTCCTGGTTTCCTTCCCATCCCTGTTGGTTCCCTGTACATTTTCCTTTACTTCACTTAGCATAGATTTCATTTGTTCATCTAATTTGTGACCAAATTCAACCAATTCTGTGAGCATCCTGATTACCAGTGTTTTGAACTGTGCATCAGATAGGTTGGCTATCTCTTCATCGCTTAGTTGTATTTTTTTCTGGAGCTTTGATCTGTTCTTTCATTTGGGCCATTTTTTTTTTTTTTTTGGTCTCAGTGCACTTGTTACATAGTAAGGGGCAGAGCCTTAGGTGTTCCCCAGGGTGGGGCAACTGCATCACTGCGTTGTGACACTGTATGTGGGGGAGGGATCCTAGAGGGAACAATGTTGCTTACTCAGCTCTCTGATGGTTCCCGGTCACTTTCCCCGATACCCACAATCAAATTGGGCCCTTCTGGTGCTGACTTCTGGGTGGGCGGGCTTGTGTACATTCCAGGACTCTGTGGGTCTCTCCAACAAGCTCTCCTGTGAGTCTGGGAGTTTCTCCCACTGCCACCACCTGAACCCCCACAGGAGTTTTCAATCAGAGGCTTTGAGGCTCCATTTTCCTGGAACCCTGGACTTCGTGGTCTGTCTCGCTCGCCAGTTCTTCCTCCCAGTTTATCCACATGTGGGTATGGAACCACCTGGTCCGCCAGCTGTCACCCTGCCCAATCCACGAGCCATGCCATGCCCACCCTGGTCCACCAGCCTCCTCCTTGCCATGAGTCCTCTCTGCCTGGCTGCCTGTCTCCACCCCTCCTACTGGTCTGGATGAATGTTTCCTCTTTAACTCCTTGGTTGTAGGGCTTCCATACAATTGGATTTTCTGTCAGTTCTGGTTTGTTTTTTGTTTTAAAATCTGTTGTTGCCCTTCTTTTGGTTGTGCAAGGAGGCGTAGTGTGTCTACCTATGCCTCCATCTTGGCCAGAAGCTCCCAAAATTAAGTTTTTAAAAAAGAGGATATGGCTGTAATTGAGGTTTAGAGAGAATGATGTGCTCTAGCAGGCAGTGGAGATGGAGGAAGTGGCAGCTTCGAGAGTTGATTGAAGACTGAGATGTGGGGAAATCAAGGAAAGTGAAAAAAAGGAATCAAATGGGGCTCCCAGAGAAACTAGGTGGATGGTTGTACCATTGCTGAGGTGAGGGAGGCTAGGGCAGGGGAGTATATTTGAGAGTGAATAATCAACAACTCTATTGAGCTTGGAGATATCTATTAGATTTCCAAATGGAGCAGACAGGGTCTCGGGAAAGAGACCCCAGTTGGAGATGTGTATGACATCAGCATGTAGATGGCATAAAAGGCCATGTTTGTTCACCTTACTCTGCTTCATAGCTTCAGATAGTATCTTTACCTGACACCCCCTATCCCAACTCTCAAAAAAGCATGTTTCCAGGAAAAAAATAGCAAAGTAAAAGATTGGATGGAATGGTAAAAATTTGACATTTTAAAGAAGAAGCAACTTCAGGCACATGCTTAAGATGTCAGACTTTGGTATAAATTGGTAGTTACAAAAGAGTATGGGGATGTAAAGACAGTATAGGAAATATAGTCAGAATGTTGTGTAACTATGTACTGTGCCTGGTGGGTACTTGAAATATGGGAGAACCACTTTGTAAAATATGTGATTGTCTAACCACTATGCTGTGCATCTGCAACTAATACAAAATAAAATTGAATATAAACTGTAATTGAAAAATAAAATAAAAAAAATGATGTCTGACTTTGCAAGGGTTCTGACACCATACTCCTTACTCCTTATTTTATTGATGAAGAGTTTGGTGTGCAGAGAAGTACAATGACCAGTGATGTCATGTGCATGGCACATATGCAACAGAGCCGGAGATCTAACCTACATGTGTTGGGCCCCAGAAGTGTCCCCTCAACCCTCCTTTTGGCATCCAAGATGGCCTGAAGATATTAATGTTCGTGGGATGAGAACAAGGTCATGTGTGTGTACATTCCACAAATGGATTTTAAATAAAAATTTTAATCCATATTTGAGCTTTTTATTTTTTATCATTTAAGAGTGAGTGAAAGTTCTAGTTACAGCATAGAACAAACAGGACCAAAAGTTTTTTAAATAATTAATATCTTTTGGGAGCCAGTCTTCTCATCTCTATCTCGAAGGCTCCTCTGAGCCCCATTTATCTTGGTCATCAGTAAAGACCAAAAGGGCACCTAGCTTCCAAGTACCCTGGGAGTCCCCATCAGCCCTTTGTGAATATGGCAATGGAAAAGTAAGGTACTGCTACTGTCCTGCAAAGCACCACTAGAGGGCTGCAGAGACTAGCAATGACAGGTATGAGCGGCCAGCAGGTGAGATTTGAATGGGAGAATGGGGCCCCATCATCTAGAGTCCCAGCTCTCCCTTTAGTCTGAAGAAATAGGAGCCTCAGAATGGTAAGTGATGCTCCCACAGCCACCCAGCTGGTCAGGGGCAAAGTCACAATTCCATCACAGGTCCTCTGATTCAAACTGTAATGTGAGAATGGCAAGTAGTGGGTTTTAGAGCCAAGAATCCCCTCTTTTGCTGTCTCATTTAATATAGTTGGTCAAATTTCCTAATTTGTCTGAACCTCAGTGTCCTTGTTTGTTTTCTGGTTGATAGTTCTACTGCCATGCCATGTATCATGTGATGCTGGGAAGTTAGCAGAGTTGAGAACCTGGCACTTAGTAACACTCATCAAATGCACATGCCTTCCCCTCTTTCTGCTGAGGCCCTTTTTCCTCTGTGAGCTGGCTCAGCCTTATGAAGCGACTATCAGTAATGAACACAAATGATCCTATCTGGTTGTGATACTCCACTGCAGATACATCTCCACTGCAGATACATACCTTAAAAAACATAACAGTCATAGGAAGTATCGGTATCTTTCATTCAACATGGAGGCAGGGGAAAGAAAGTGGCTCCTTTGGTACTGTCCTAGGATTTGGATCCCCAGGGTCTCTTCATCCACCCCCAGTCAATGGTGTTTGTTGAGTACCATTAATGGACAAAGGAGTGTGCTAGGTATGGGAGGACACACAGGAATCCTGCCCTGGACAAGAATCACGATTCCACTCCAGGGATTGTCTTTGTCACTTTATTTACCTTATGTCTTCTATTCTCACAGTAATCCTTCCAGTCAGGCCTCATCAGCTTGGTTTTAGACATGAGGAAACTGAGGCTCAGAGAAGTTAAATAATGTGTTCTCGTTCTCCCAGCAAATAGTGGCAATGCTGGAGTTTAAGTTCAGCTTTGTGCATTCATATGCCACTGCTTCCTTTATCTTTTAGGTGCTTATAATGTAAAAAAGTGAGAATGTGGGAAGAGCTATAAAAGAAAGGCTACTGGGAGCTGTGAAGGGAGTGGCTGTTCCTTTGAGAAGCTGAAGGGGCTTGTGGAGGAAACTCAAAGTGGCCTGGCCAGGAGGTAGGAGAAAAAAAGGAGGAATTCCTGACACATCTATCTGTGGTAAATCTGATGTGTTGAAACATGGTGGAAAAAAAAGAAAGAAAAAGATACACACACATTCATAAACTGATTGGATTTTAATTTTATTGATTGATTTTTTTTAGAGAGAGAGAAAAACATCAGTTTGTTGTTCTACTTATTTTTGCATTCATCAGTTGATGCTTGTATGCGCCCTGACCGGGAATCAAACCCACAACCTTGGCGAATCAGGACAATGCTCTAACCAACTGAACTATGCAGCCAGGGATAGCTGGTTGAATTTCATAAAAAGAATTTTCCTGGAAGGAAGTGGAATCAAAAACTGAAGTGAAAAATCTGAACTTGGAGTTGTAACCCCAGTGTGCCTCACCACCAGCTCGCCCAGGAAATTCATCTCATGTGGAGTTCTATTAAAAAACCCTGACCAGAGAGTCTCCACAAGGAACACGACAATGGGAAAGGCTCCAGGAACTTACTAAAGCATTTAACACAGCCAAAGCCTGACCTGACCTAATTGGTGGGAGCACATCAGAAGCCAGGGAATCCCAGCTCCCTCCCCACTACCCCAGCCTGGTCAACTGCCAATTAACCAGCCTGGTAGCCACATGGGGCAGCTGCAAGGCCATTCCCAGCCTGGTCTTCAGAGGTGCTGTCCACTGGCATGTGAGCCATTGTGAGCATCTTCTGAACATGACTGTCCAGGTGCTCTTGCAAAGCAATTCTACAAATAGCCGGGCACTTGAGGATAGTCCGACACAACAAACATCCTTCCAACTACAAAGTACAGTCTTCCAGGCAGTGGGGAGAGGAAGTCATAACCAGAATCATTCATTCATTCAACAGACTGAGTTCCCAGCTATGAGGCAAATGTTGTTCTCAACCCTGGCTACACATTAGAATCACCTGGGAACTTTTAAAAATACCAAATCCAGAACTCCACCCAAAACCAATTAAAGAAAAATATCTGGGAGTGGAGCCAATATCTTGGTATTCTTTAAAAGCTCTCTGGATGATTCTCATGTGGTTGAGTATTGCCGCATTAGATATTCTATATAACAAAAACAGAATCACCAACCAAGCCTCAAGGACCTCATAGTTCTATAGAGCTCTACCATCATAGTGAGTTTTCCTGCAGATGACCTTGGTTAGTCTTCACAACTAGCCTAGAGGGCACTGTTATTGCCCTTTTTGCAGATTACACAGCTGAGGCTCAGAGGGAGTATATGGCTGCCCAATGTCACACAGCAGATAAACAGCAGAGCAAGCACAGAAACAAGGTTTTCTGATTCCAGGACTCCTGCTGTCTCATCACACAGGAATTTGACTTGAGAAGAAGCTCAGCACACATCATAACTGCACCATGGCAAGTGTTAAAAGTCAAAGAATGAAATGGGGAAGAGTCCTAGATGGATCTCCTTGTCATAACTAATATCCTACAACCATCTGATGTCCATCAATGTTTCTAAAACTGTGTCTACGTTGATTAACTGCTTATTTATTTAACTGTTTTCATTAAGGACTTTCTAGGCAACAAAGCCTCATAGTCAGAATAGTAAGTGGATACTTAAAAGATCACCTTGTCAGGCTCAACTGTTAGCCTTGGGATATGCTAACAACCTTTAAGAAGAATACAATTTACACTTCCAGTCAATATGGCAGTATAGGTAAACATGGCTCGCCTTCTTGCACAACCACATCAAAATTAAAACTAAACTGTGGAACAACCATTATTCGGAACCACCAGAAATCAAGCTAAATGAAAGTCCTACAGCTATGGAATTAAAGAAGAAATCACATTGAGACAGGTAGGAGGGGTGGAGATGCGGAATGGGCTGGTCCCACACACACATGTGATGGATAAAAACTGAGAGATATCTCAGGAGCAGGGGTTCCCACCCCACACCAGGCCCTCCCAACCCACCATTCTAGTGCCAGGAAGATAAGTCTCCATAACTTCTGGCTGTAAAAACCAATAAGGATTAAGGCTGTAGAAGACAGAAACTTCTGTAGTCCCAATGAGTTCCTTTTAAAGGACCCACGCACGAACTTACCCAGTCTCACTCCCTCTGAGCTCCAGCACCAACGTAGCAGATTCAAGGGCACCAGAAGCATACTGGGAGGAACTGAAGTATCTGGCATCAGGGCATAAGCTGAGGGATAGCCCTCTCTCAAAGAGAAGTGCTGGCAGAGGCCATTGTTCATTTTCTGAGCCCTCCATCTACAGAGCCATAGAGCAGGTGACATATCTGAGACTCCTGGCTCACACCTGTTTGTCCCACTGTGGTGGTTCCCTAAGGCTCTGCCCACCCAACTTTCAGGCCCACCCAAGCTGTTAACAGTGGCTTTCTCATACAAATTGCTTGTCTTGGCTCATGTTTCAGATTTTCCTAAATTCTCTCAAAAAAGCAGCATCTGGCCTCAGCTTGGTAAGTGGCCCCAGGCCTGGCACTAGCCATAGCTGGTTTTGGTTCATAGCTTGGCCTCATTTGGGCAACTCCAACCCCAGCACAAGTAGCAGCCATCTGTAAATCACTTTGTAGTTTATGCCAAGTGGCCCCGTATAGAACAGAGGCAGTGGCCTGCACTCCCAGGAGGCCCCTGAGCCTGCACACCCAGCTGACAGCTACAGACCACATTGGGCTACCACCACCCAACCACCTCCACAAGCAACACACTCAAGGGGCAAACTCAGCAGGTACCAGAGCCCTGCTGAAGTAAGTCCTGCTCTGTGGAGTGGGTCCCTGCACAGGTGATCCTCCACGGTGGTTACAGGTCACAGCCAATCCTCACAGCTGAGCAACTTGGGTAAGTCCCTCCTATTGACCTGTCAACAGCAATCAAGGCTCAACTATAAGTGGCAGGTGTACATAGCCCACATGGTGGGTGCATCTTGAGTACCCTGCTTGGATGATAAGGGAGGCTGTACCACTGGTTTTTATGGGACATCTACTACATCAATTGATTCCCATTCAGGGCACATGCCTGGGCTGTGGGGCAGATCCCCAGTTGGGGACATGTGAGAGGCAACCAATTGTTCTCTCACACATCAGTGTATCTCTCCCTCTTTCTCCCTCCCTTTCCCTCTCTGTAAAAATAAATAAATGTTTTATGCGTATGTGTGTGAATACATGTGTGTGTGTGTGTGTGTGTGTGTACACACACACACACACATATATATATATAGTCTGTCCAGAAGGTATCCAGCCATGTAACATGAAAAATAAAGACTTTTTAAAATATTTTATTTATTTATTTTTAGAGAGGAGAAGGGAAGGAGAAAGAGAGGGAGAGAAACATCAATGTGTGGTTTTCCCTTACATGCCCCCTACCAGGGACCTGGCCCACAGCCCCGGGCTTGTGCCCTAGATTAGGAATCGAACTGGTGACCCTTTGGTTCACACTAGCACTCAATCCACTGAGGTATACCAGCCAGGGTGAAAAATAGAGACATTTATTGAAAAAGATATAAAATACATGAAATCATTGTACATAGGACAATGATGCCTCAGTCCCCTTCAAAGTAAGCACCTTGGGACCTCACACATTTCTCCCAATCACCATCAGCTGACCCTTCATATTTTCCTGAATCTCTTCAACAGTCTGATCTCTTCCCTTTCAAAGGTGATTTTAGTTTTGGGGAAAGCCATATAAGTCTCAGGGCACCAAATCTGAGCTGTAGCAGGGCTCAGTCACCTGAGTGATTTGATATTTCACCAAAAAACTCTGCATGAGACGGGATGCATGAGCAGGCACCTTGTGATGATGAAGTTACCAATCACCAGTTGCCCATAACTGTGGCCTTCTGAATCATTAAAATAGTTTCCATGGAGGAATGTTCGAGTTTAATGCAAAAATTTTATGGAGATTCATTGTTCTACTTGCTCAGGCATTTTGAATTCAACACCACACAGTACACATGTTCACTCAACAACATCTACCACCTCCACTGACTAGTACAGTGAAGTCATCATTGTTCACACATGCACATTCCAGTCCACTCTCCTTGGTTGCCCAGTCACATTGATGTCACATAAACTGTTCTTGTTATATTGATAATGGCTGGACTTTTTTTGGACAGACCATGTATATACTAAAAATGTTTTAAAAAAATAAAGAAAGGCATCCAGGCTAAAAAGGGGAGGGAATACAATTCATTACACAAATTTTTAGGCTGTGAATAGTAGTTAGTACCAGCAGGTCAGCTGAGGGGCAGCTTATGTTAATAGAAAGAAAGAGGGAGACAGATGTCACCTGTGACTAAGTAGTGAGCCAAATTCAGAGGCTTTGAAATCTAATTCCCTCTCTGGGTGGCTGTTTGGCCTTATAAAGCTTTTGCTCTTTAGGTGACATATGCAGTTTTGCCTACTCAGGAGTGGGCTATAACGGGGGTCCCCAACCTCCAGGCTATGGACCCGAACCAGTCCAGGCCTGTTAGGAGCTGGGCCACACAGCAGGAGGTAAGCTTGAATGTAATGTGCCTGAATCATCCTGAAACCATCCCTTCCACCCTGGTCCGTGGAAAATTTGTCTTCTGTGAAACTAGTCACTGGTGCCAAAAAGGTTGGGGACCGCTTGGCTTAAGATTCCCTAGCTGGCCTCAGAGATAGAATCTATTTTCCCAGGTGCAGATCCTTTGGGAAGCAGAAATTACTCTTAACAACCAAATTTACTAGCCCTATGTCTTCCTTTCAGAAACTTTGACCTGGATTCATCTCTGTCTGCTTTCCCAACCATTCCTCTTCCTCACTCCTAGTGTCTGTCACCAATAAAATGCAAACCTCTCATTTTGCAATGAGGAGAATGAGATCCAAAGACAGACCTGGCCAAGCCAAGTAGAGCTAGGACCAGCCCAGACTCCTGGCCCCACCCCAGTGCTCTGTCAGCATAGAAACAGCCAAGACAGTAAAGCATTTGCACATTTTGATCCCACTCCTCAGGCTAACTAAAGCAACTCCAAGTTACTAGACTCATTTTTTAAAAATATATTTTATTGATTATGCTATTATGGTTGTCCCACTTTCCCCCCTTTATTTTCCTCCTTCCTGCATACCTCTTACCACCCACATTCCCCACCCCCCACCCCCATTTAGTTCATGTCCATGGATCATACATATAAGTTCTTTGGCTTCTACAATTTCTATACTATTCTTAACCTCCCCCGGTCAATTTTGTACCTACCATTTATGCTACTTATTCTTTGTACTCCCCTCCACTCCCGCTCCCACTCTCCCACTGATAACCCTCCATGTGATCTCCACTTCTGTGATTCTGTTCCTGTTCTAGTTGTTTGCTTAGTTTTTTGTTTTTGTTTTTTTTAGGTTCACTTGTTAATAGCTGTGAGTTTGTTGTCATTTTACTCTTCCTATTTTTGATCTTCTTTTTCTTAGATAAGTCCCTTTAACATTTCATAGAATAAGGCCTTGGTGAGGATGAACTCCTTTAACTTGACCTTATCTGGGAAGCACTTATCTGCCCTTCCAGTCTAATTGATAGCTTTGCTGGATAGAGTAATCTTGGATGTAGGTCCTTGCCTTTCATGACTTCAAATACTTCTTGCCAGCCCCTTCTTGCTTGCAAGGTTTCTTTGGAGAAATCAGCTGACAGTCTAATGGGCACTCCTCTGCAGGTAATTGTCTTCTTTTCTCTTGCTGCTTTTAAGATTCTCCCCTTATCTTTCATCTTGGGTAATGTAATTATGATGTGCCTTGGTGTGTTCCTCTTTGGATCCAACTTCTTTGGGACTCTCTGAGCTTCCTGGACTTCCTGGTAGTCTATTTCCTTTGCCAGATTGGGGAAGTTCTCCTTCATTACTTGTTCAAATAAGTTTTCAATTTCTTGGTCTTCCTCTTCTCCTTCTGGCACCCCTATGATTCGGATGTTGAAATGTTTAAAGATGTCCTGGAGGTTCCTAAGCCTCTCCTTATTTTTTTAAATTCCTGTTTCTTCATTCTGTCCAGTTGAATGTTTCTTTCTTCCTTCTGCTCCAAACTGTTGATTTGAGTCCTGGTTTCCTTCCCATCACTGTTGGTTCCCTGTAGATTTTTCTTTATTTCACATATTACAACCTCATTGCTGCCTGGGTCTTTTTTATGCTGTTGAAATACCCAGTGAGTTCCTGGAGCATCGTGATAACCAGTGTTTTGAACTGTGCATGTGATATGTTGGCTATCTCTTCATCGCTTACTTGTATTTTTTCTGGAGCTTTGATCTGTTCTTTCATTTGGGCCATTTTGTTGTTGTTGTTGTTGTTGTTGTTGTTGTTGTCTCGGCGCCTGTTACGTAGTAAGGGGCAGAACCTTAGGTGTTCACCAGGGCAGGGCAACCCACGTGGCTGCGTTGTGACACTGTATGTGGGGGAGGGGTCCAAGAGAAAACAGTGCCTCTTGCTCCTCTCTCTGCTGGTTTTCAGTTACTTCCCCAGCTATGCACAATCAAATTGGGCCCTTCTGGTACTAATTCCTGGGTGGGTGGGTTTGTGTACATTCTAGGACCCTGTGAGTCTCTCCAATGAACTCTCCTGTGAGGCTGGGAATTTCTCCCACCACTGCCTCAACCCCACAGGAGTTTTCAGTCAGAGGCTTTGAGGCTTTATTTCCCTGCACTGGAACCCTGGGTTGTGCAGTCTGTCTTGCTCCCTAGTTGTTCCTGCCAGTTTAACTGCATGTGAATGTGGGACTGCCCAGTCTGCAAGCCACTGCCTCGCCAGGTCCACCAGCTGCTGCCTTGCCTCAAGTCCCCTCCACCCAGCTGTCCGTCTCTTCCCTTCCTACTGATCTGAATGAATGTTTCTTCTTTAACTCCTTGGTTGTCAGACTTCCATACAGTTGGATTTTCTGGCAGTTCTGGTTGTTTTTTGTTTTTAAATTTCTTGTCCTTCTTTTGTTGTGCGAGAAGGCACAGTGTGTCTACCTATGTCTCCATCTTGGGCAGAAGTCTCATTTTTTTAAATACAGTATTATATCAGACTCATTTTAGTGACCCTTGGGCGTGGGTCCAATTTTGGGTAAAATCATGATGTAAGTAAAGCCAGTCTTATAACCATTCATTTCTTTCAGGTAGAGAAGAAAGATCTTAGAAGTACTTAGACATGCAATTAGTATACATTAACAACACCTCAATATATGCAAAACCCATATCCACTTTTTAAAAGAGGACCCACCAAAAGAAGAATCAAAAGAAATGTCTC
>VMDR010034422.1:0-11071 GCA_007922815.1 Macrotus californicus
ATCTTCCCTAAAATATGATCATGTCACTTTCATGCTAATTTTTTCCACATGCTAGACTCATTGAACTAATTGAACTTTTGCTTTTATTTTTATGCTACCTCATGTCCACCACTCAGAAAAAAAAATTAGCATCTCAGAAATACATTAGTAAAACATAAAATTAGTGATGAAAGGCATAACATAAATTATAAAACTCAGAAAAATGTCTCAAATTACATCAAGCAAGAGCCTGCCATGAATAAGTAAATCTGTTGATGCAATGGCAAGTGAACATGGAAGTGTGAGTATTTGCACAAGCACCTAAAATGGAAAATTGCAATTAGGACATATGATAGTAAACATCTGAACTTTGGCTATTATTAGACTGGGGATCCAGTTGAACACCGGCAGAGAGCCAATACATTTGCATAATTGTTTTTTAAAAAAATGGTGTAACCTAAAGGTTTTCTTTTCCTGAATTTGTGGGAAAATACACTCCCGTTTTCAAAAAGATTAATTTAAAAGATAAACACCAAGAGGAAGTTAAAACTATAGTTTAATCACTCAAAATTGCAGTCCAGAGAGTTAAAACAAGTACAAATCACAGTATGGCAAGATGTTTGCAATATCAGGTAGAAAATGAAGAATTAATGTTCTGTTCAAAGAAAAAACACAGGAAGTTAGTGGGGGAACTTGCAAAACTCCCCCGTGAAACAATGTTGTTATCACATAGTGCTCGTGACGTATACTGAAGAAGAGCAGTTAGTATCACATGATGCCTCCCCCAGACATTTCGGTCCATTGCTGTGTGCAACCCCTGAACAGAATATGCCTCTGCTCTTAGAACATATATGGTACCCACAACAAGGAGAAAGTGTTCATTAGTATTTGTCTGACCTATTACTAAAAACCCAAACCCTTGGGGAAAGGGTATTTCATTTAGTTTATGTGTATTTTGGGAACCATAATTCAGCTGGAGAAGAAGGCACTAATATCAGCAGGAAGGGAGAATCAGCAACACAAGTACCTGGAAGAGCATTTCTCTGTGCAGAGAGGATGTTGACAATGAGCACCAATCTGCACAGTGTTTTGGTCATGGAAAGTGGTTGGTAATCAAGTCAGATTCCTGGATCATGATTCAGTGATCCACAAGAAACAGTAAATCTCTTAAAAATACTCAAAGCATATTCTCTGGGTCCCCATCTTTTCAACATGCTGAGTAGCAGATGCCAACTTAATTTCTCATGTGCAGACTAGCGCACTTCAAAGTTAAAGAAGCCCATGCACATTTAAATAATGAACTATGAGATAAAACTATTTCTCAATGAATAATTCTAATATTGAAAGTTCAAATGTTTCTATAATTTTATGTGGCTTGCTCAGGTGGCATAGACTAGGCATAAATTAGTGATATACTCAGCATGTTGCCGAGTCTAAATCTATTATTTAAAGATCCCAATATTACTTTTTTAATATTGGGTATAAAAGAGAAAGATAGCTAAAGAAAAAAAGTCCAGCTGTGTGTGTATTAACCAGAGTTCTCCAGAATCAATATGAGGTATCTATCTGCCTACCTACCTATCTATTAACTATAAATCACTAAGACTGATTGATTATGAGGAATTGGCTTACAGAATTATATAGGCTGAGGATTCCCACCAAATGTCCTGGAAGATGGAGACCCAGGAAAGCCAGAGGTGTAATTCAGTCTGAGTGTAAAGGCCTGAGAACCACGGGAGTCTGAGGGCAGGAGAAAATGAGATGCACTGTCTCCACTCAATCCGTGAAGCAGAAGAAAGGGGAAAATTCCTCCTTCCTCCACCTTTTGTTCTGTTTGGACCATTAATAAATTGGATGATGCCCACCCACATGGGTTGGGGGGAGCAATCTACTTCACTGAGCCCACCAATCCAAATGTAGAACTCATCCAGAAACACCAAGAAATAATTCACGCACTTCTGATCCAGTCAAGGTGACACAAAATTTACCAGCACAGAGGATGAATAACTAGAAGACTAAAAGTGTTCTTTTCCCCTGACACTTTATTATATTATTCACCCACTAAAGAAAGAAATTGCTAAATTATTTGGTATGTTTTAAAAGCACATCCAAATGATACTTACAGAGCATAAGAAATCCTGTTGAGTGTTGAATTCTTCTAAAGGGTGGATTGGTACTCCATTTGCCATTATCCTCTGAGCTGAATTAGTCAACCCGGAAGGTTTTGACTGAAATGTGCACCCCGACTTTGGCATCCAGGAAGGAGCACTAAAAAGAACTGCTGATTCCATTTGAGTCAACCAGCACCTTCTCACTGCCTTTCCCAACGATCTACAATCGTAAGTCAAGACCTTTTCATGTTCATGGAAGAAAAGCATAAGAAATGCAAGTGAACTCCGATTCATTGCTCAAATTCTCCACCACCAAAACAGAAGATGCACCTATTATTATGTTCACTCTTAGAAAACAGTACCTTTTGCGACAACATGGATGGAACTGGAGAATATGAGGCTAAATGAAATAAGCCAGTCAATGAAAGACAAATACCATGTGATCTCACCTATAAGAGGAATCTAATGGACAAAATAAACTAAGGAGCAAAACAGAACCAGAGGCATAGAAACATGGAACAGACTGACAGCGACCAGAAGGGGATAATGCTGGAAAGAAAGGGAAGGAATCAAAGAACATGTATAAATGACTCATGGCCATGGACAACAGTGTGAGAATTGACTGTGGGAGCTGGGGGTGGGCTGGGGAAGGAGGGCAAAGGGAAAAAACTGGGGATAACTTTAAGAGCATAATCAATAAAATATAATTTAAAAAAAGAAAAGTTATAGCTATTAAAAATATATACTTGTATTTTAGTTCTACATTGAGTAACAATATACTGCAACCTATTTTTCAAATCTACCTAAAACTGATGGTCATTGTCTACCCAGAACACAGCACAGTGCTCTGCAGAGGCCCAGTGTTTGAGGGCATGGACGTAGAGCCACGTAATCCTCTGCCTCCTCCTTTCTTCTCTTGCCCAGGAGAACATGGGCAGTAGGGAGAGACCCTCTACAGCTGATCATGTATTCGTTTTGCCATTTCATATGAACTAATTCAGAAGAGAGACTATTGTAGCTTCAGAGATTTCACCTGTAAATGAGCCTTCCTAGGAGGGGCTTTAGAAAGATACATCAAAAGCACAAAAGCTATGCAAAATATGTTATAATAAAGAATTAATATAAATGACAAAACAAGCCATAATATTTGGGCTGTAAGGATTCTCCTACATCCTCTATTGATTTTTTTTTTGATAGAGGGCCATAGGGTTTAATCTTTTACTCTGGAATATGGTTAGATATAAAGACAAATCATACAATAGAATGTAACTCAGTGTTTTGGTCTGTCTCAAAATGCAATGCTCATTCGACCTACTCTACAACTCTCTGTATGTGGTTTGTCTTCATCCAAATTGCTCTTCAAAGGTACAACAGATATTTTCCAGCAGATGCTGTACAAGTCCACTTCCTGTAGCACCAATCGCATTGGAAATACATGAGACCAACCTCTGCATGCAAACGTTGTGGAATGTTTTGTACTGTAAAGCAATCTTCAATAATGGGAATAATCACAAAACCTGTTTGAATTATGAGTTTGATTTTTATGTATTGGTACAATCTGTATTTCAAGACCCCTTGACCCTGCTGAGGTTTCTCTCTCTCTCTCTTTCTCTCTCTCTCTCTCTTACTTATACAGTTTTCATACAGTTTATTGTGTTGGTTTTCCATCAAATGCCTGTTCTTTCTTAACCACAAAATTATAACCAGGTTAATATTGAGAGCACTGGATTAGGAGTTAGGAGACAGATTCTTTCCCAGCTCTACCACCCACTAGCTGTCTAATCACTGACAAGTTCCTTAACTTCTTATAAACATTTTTATTGAATTTATTGGGGCGACATTACTCCCCCCCCCCCCCCTCTCTCTTTTTGTAGGACAACACCTTTCTGCAAAGTTTCTGGAGCCCTAAGGGGGAGAACCCAGGGCACTGAGTGTGGAGGTAAGGTCCTGAATCAGGCCGTGGGAGCCTGAAGAAGAAGGATGCACACAGGTGACAGAGGCATTTTAAGGTCTAAAGAGAGAAGGCGTGTCCACCAAAAACAGACGGAAGGACTAATGGATGTGGCAGGGAGGAAAACATCATGGAATGCCCCAGAAACCAGATAGGAGTTCAGCGAGAAGGTGGTCCACAGTGATTTTGTAAAGATAATCAATTGCTTCAAATTGCTGTTAAAGTAGCAAATGATTCCCTCGGATGGTTTAGCTGTTTCCATTTCTCTCTGGTTCCGGTTATGACATCTGTGAAAACCTGACTATAAAAACCTGGTGTGAGCAGATTTTCACTGTAAGCAAAGCACATAAAAGGGGATCACCTTCCTCTGACCCCAAGCTATAAACGGAATTCACTTAGCTTCTGTGAAGGTAACATGCTAAATGTCTCTGAGTTTGTAAAATAAATTTCATCATTTTTCTCACCATCTTAAAAAAGTGTACCACTCACTCACCTAGCATTCACTCACTTCAATATTTTCTATGCATTCCAGTCAATCTCGTTCATATGTTCTTTTCTATATACTCATAAATTAAATATATAGTCTAAATCAGTGATTTTCAACCTTTTTCATCTCATGGCATACAAAATAATTACTAAAACTCTGTGGCATGCCAAAAAATATACTATATATTTTGTCCATCTGACAAAAAAGATAGGTCTAATTTTGATTCATTCACACCATACCACTATGATTGTGTTGGCTGCAGTCATCTTTTTTATTTGACAATCTAAGGGAGAAGAGGTCAGTGCCCCTGACTAAATAGTCAGGCATTGCATGTTCTAAAAATTCTCGTGGCACACTGGCTGAAAATCGCTGCTCTAAATAAAGGCACACATTTTTATAGAAAATTATATCATATGCCATGTCAGGCTCCTTTCATTCCTAATGCCTTCTTATCCATTAAAGATATTAAGTGTCTTATTGGCTAACATAATGTGGGACACTTTACAAAAGAAAACAAATAGAAATGGTCCGTGTACTCTAGCAGATCATAACCTTTTATTTTTGAAATAGAAATTATTTTTATTTCCTTATTACAAAAGTACTATATGCTCATCATAAAAATTCAGGTAATGCAAGAATTTGTTCTAGCATAAAGAAACTTGACCGGGACCCAGAAATCAGAGAATAAAAATATTCCCAAATGCAAAGTGAATTAATTGTGTATAAATAGCTAGTTAATTTTTTTGTAATTACGTGGAATGAAAGCATAAGAACAACAGCGCTGTTTTGTTTTTGTTTTTGGAGCATCTAACAGTTTACAAACACTTTCCTGTACTTAAACATATATTGTTGGCTGTTAGCGCTCCTGTGGCTATATTCTGAGTGATTAATTCTGTCTACCAAATTGTGACTTGACCTGATTCTGGCCTGGGATTCCTAGAACATATTACTATGATCTGACAGAGCAAGCTTATCCTACGACATGTTTGACGGCAGCATTTTCAAGAGAAAGTACAGTCCATGCACATTATTCTCGTTTTTCTTTTTTTGCCAACTTTACCACCTGTATTGTTTTCTCAGGCTGCTGTAACAAATGGGCACAGACTGGGTGCCTTGAAATAACAGAAATCTATTCTCTCACCATTCTGCAGGCTAGAAATCCAAAAATCAATGTGTCAGCAGGGCCAGTTCCTCTGAAGGATCTAAGATAAAAATCTGTTGTGTGTCTCTCTCCCAGCTTCTGGTGATTGCCAGTAACCCTTGGTATCTCTTGGTTTGTAGCTGCACCACCCCAATTTCTGCCCCCTTCTTCCCCTGGCATTCTGTCTCCATGTGTCTGTATCTCTATATCTGAGCATCTCCGTCTCCCTCGGCTTATAGGAAAGCCAGTCATTGGGGTAGGCCCATCCTAATCCAGGATGATCTGTCCTAACTTGATTGCATCTGCAAAGGCTATCTCCAGATAAAGTCACATTCATAGGTATGATGGGAATGAGGTGGGGGGTGGGGTTAGGACTTCGACATATTTCTTTGGGAGACACAATTCAGCCCGCATTGTTCTGTGACACTTTCAGTATTGTCTATGGCTTCCTTCTAGGATATTTCTTGACTAATAATACCTCTCAGTATTTTATTTCATTACAGATTAAGTTAGGAGTAGATATGTATGAGTTTTGAGAGAAAAATCTAAGGCTAGGAGGACTGTGTGAAGAACAGACACATCCCCACCTTAGTATAATCCTCCACTGTGTCCCCTGGACTGGAGCTTGGGCACCATGTTATTTGAATGGCTCCTGAGCATTCCATGGCCTTGACACATGGCCTCTAAGCCCAGGAGCTTCCCTTGGTGCTAGCTTCTCTGGTGTTGTAAGTGCCTAACACCTCAAGCAAGGATCACTAAAAACCTGGAAAATATTAAGCACTCAATAAATACATATTAAATAAATGGATAAATAAATGAATGTTCTAAAATATAAGAAAAATGCCTTACTTGATCCTAAATGTGTCCAGATAAAACCTGGCATCACTGGAATAAAGAATGTTCCAGGTTAGCAAAGGTGATGTTTACTCAATCCTGTGGGAACACTCTAGAATAAAGAGTAACCCTAACAGCTGGAGAACACTACAACTGGGATGTTGAACAAGCATGATGAATAGGAGGCAATCAATGAAAATGTGTTTTTGTTCTCCACTTTCTCTTTTCAGTGAACTAACTTACTCTAAGTCACGAAGCTCAGTATGTACTTGGTAAGGAGAAAGCCTGGTCTTCTGTTTTCTCAGCACCTTGAACCTGACCAACTCAGACAGTACTGCCCTCCCCCTGGGACTCTTCCTTTCCCTGTTCCACCTTCTCCTACTTGCAAATCAGGGCTTTGGGTCCAATTGTATTGCATTGAGCGACGGCATTAACTGCTGAGCCCACCTGCTATGTAAACCTACCTTTGTTGGGTACTTCCCTTGGTAACTTCAGATGCCCCCCACCCCCCTTCACGGGACCTCTCCACTTGGGCAGCTGCTCCCAACATAGTCTCTGTTTTCTCCTGGATTCACTGCACATAGAACTCCCTATTGAAGTCCCCACCGCTCCCTCAGGAGTCGAGGTTTGAAAGGACTCCCAAGTCAGCTCATTCCCTTGACTCTGGACCTTGGAAAACTTCATGAGATAAACTCAGACATTCTTCAAGACGCTGCCTTTAGTATTTGGTGAGAGTGCAGTTTCCATTAATTTTGAATTAGGATCAATCCAGTGTCATTCTCTCTCTCTTCCTCTCTCTCTCTCTGTCTCTCTCTCTCACATGCTTCAGGCCAAAAGCTACTGTCTGTCTCCTTAAGATAACTCTGACTTGTGCCAGACACTTTATCCACTGAGCATCCTAACTATAGAGAATGGATTCTGGAGGCTGCCTGTCAGTCAGATTGACAATACAAGGGAGCACCCCGCCCTGTTCTCAGTAGGTCTGGAATGAAGAGTGTGGGCGGTAACCCTGCACAGAGCCATGGTTTAGCCTCTCACTTCTCCACCTGTTTCAATCTTCCCCACGAATGTGAGAGCTCTCTCACTACCTTCAGACACTTACTGAGAATTGTCTACTCAGCAGCCTGGCACGTTACTTTGAAATTCCACATTTACTGGGCCCCGCTGGTTCAACTGAAGCTTGAAAACAAAGAATCCAACTGTATGAGCATCGCGTCAGTAACTGAGACTCTTCTTCTTTTTTTTTTTCAAAAGTACATAGTGTTTTGTAATTGGTGAATGGCTGTATTCAGTTTTTCCCGATTTTATATGTTTAGTAATGAAATAAAAAGGTATGCTAACTCCTCACTTGGCTCTGTAAGTTTTTGCATGGCCATAACACCATGTCTTGGTGACTACCCAAATCAATTATATACCCTCTGCAGAAATAGCCTCTGAAGTGTCCACAGCAAATCTAAATCTGTAAAATTAAAGTGGAAATCACCACCAAAAATATAAACTGAATTTTACATTTGAACTCCGATAGCCAATCTACTAATTAAGTTAGTAAAATGAGACATCGGCAGCATTATACATAGCAGCCACAGTGATGGTAAAATGTGATTCAGGTTAGGATGTGCTTCCCTTAGTCCTCCAATGTCTTCCCTCTGTACTAAAGTGACACCTGGGTCCTTACTGTAATCTGCAGGGCTTGAGTGGGAGCTGGCCTCTGCCTGCATCTAGACTTTTATTCCCCCCACTCTCACCTTAAATCACTACCTTCCAAACACACTAGCTCTTTATGTGCCCCCTTTAACCTGTGGCTGTTCAGGGCCTTTACGCATTGAAATGCCTCTATCCCAGTGGCTTCTGCCTGGAAGCAATTTTGCATGTCTGGAGACATTTTGGTGGTACCTACTGGGGTAGGGAGATGTCATCAGCGTCTACTGGGCTGAGGCTAGGGATGCCGCTAAACATCCTATAATCACAGAACAACCCTCCTAACAAATTATTATTTGCCCTTAAATGTCGGTAGTGCCAAGATGGAAAAATCCTGCTCTGGCTGTGTGATCTACCCACAAATATCCCCATGGCTTCTGCTCCTTCTCATTCCGGCCTCAGCTCGAAGCTTCAGTGAAATGTTCTCCCAACATCTGAGCTAATTAACACCCCCCCTCCCAGGTCATCACTGTTAATTGTTTATTATGAACTTTATTGTTTTATGGTCTTATTCTTTCATAATCTCTGGCTGTAGCAGGAGATTCCTCGACCTTCACTTTCACTGCTGAATACTCCCTGAGCAGGGCTGGGCACAGAATGACAGGCATCCATTAGACATGGGTTGGTTTAGTGAGACAGAGAGAAAGGCACATAAGCGCGAGTTAATAAGTAGCTTATTTTTTTTAAGGCGCTGCCCTGTAGAGTCTACACGGGCTTAAACATTTTTTTAAATATTTTTTTTCCCTGAAACATTTTGCTGGAAAAAAAAAGTCGGGAAAGAGTCTCAGAATTGATTTGCAAACATTGCAGGGGTCTTTGGATGCAATGGATGAGTACATGAAGATTTTCAATGCCATCATGGTGTTTTAAAGCCCAGGTAAGTCAGAAGAGAGTTGGAGCGTAACACACTAATTTTACGGTAAAAATAACATGCACACACAGTGGCAATTCACAATTCCACCGAAGGAACTTAGCCTTGCAGTGAACAGATCCTACTGAATGAATGGCAGAGAGGGGAAAGGCCCCGAGGTCTCTCATGAGGGTAGAAGGGAGCTGTTGCAGGCACTGAGGTTATTATACTCATTTTACCTCAGAATTCAGTCAGTTCATTTGCTGTTGATTTACGTCAGGTCAGTTGTCTGTGGGTGCCAGCATGCTCCAAGCACACCAGACGAATGCTCCCTTCTGGTTTGGAGCCTGAAGGGTGTGGGTGGCATCCGTCTTCCCCACTGGTCTGATGGCTCAGCCTTCAATCTCTGTCAATCATTCAGCACCAGAGGGACACATCCCCGAGCAATCGGAAGCCTACTGAAATCTGCTTATTTTTCGTTATCCTCTCAGGTCTGACCTTTAAGGTAGCAAGATTTTCCAATTTCTCTTGGCACACAACGGTGCAGGGTGGGGGTGGGGAGAAGACACCAGGAGCAGAGATGTGAAATCTTTATCTCATGAAAATATCCTTATGTGCCCCAATTTTGCCTTCAGTCAAGGGGTAGGTGTTCCACAGATCTAGGATGGGAGTCTGGGATCCTCTCAAAATTAAACTTAGAAGAATGCTCATGTGCGTTTATGTTTTATCCTGAGAAGAGTCTGCACTGCTTTACTGGAAGTTCTAACACTTCCTGTCTGTAGGCATTCTACACTCTGGCAATAGTCCCTATTTGGTGACATAAGAATAAATTATAAAATCAGTAAACTGTGGCCCATTTCGATGAACTTGGTAGCATTTGCTGATATGTTCTTCACATGTTTTCTTTCTAGAAAGTACAAAGATTTCGTAAAAGAGCCTGTGACTCACCCAAAACCACACGGACTCTTTGGGCTGGTGAGAAACTCTCCTCGAACATCCTGTCACAGCTGCTGAGCAGAGATGTGAAGGGAAGTGAAGAGAGGGGAGCAGGTGCCGTGGCCTTAGGGCAAGAGTCCCAGCAAGAAACAGAACAGGGACAAAAGGGTTGGCTCTTCCAGGATGACTCCACCCAGTTGTTGTTCCTTCCAAATAGTGTTTTGCTTTGCAAAATAAAGGAAGCTATTTGACACCAATATCTAGGATGAGAATTCACAAATAGGCACTAGGAGACATGGGGTTGGGGGAGTGGAGTTGGAGGGCAGGACGGTTTTGGAAGGGAAGGATGAAGGAAGCACAGTAAAGCAGCACAAAGTCGGGAAAGTCGGGGTCTTTCACAACCCCATCCAGCCTGCGGGGTCTGAATTCAGAGACATACAGAACGCCCCCCGTTTGATGTTTGCCTCCTGCCTTCTCCTCCTGGGTTCAACAGTCACACTTAGGAAAGGGGCTTAGGTTTTCTCCCCCTTAACTCTGCTTGAAACTTGTGACAGATGAGGAGGGGTGGCAGTGGTCAGAATACTGTCAAGTAAGCTCTGATCGGTAAGGCTCAGCTGGTTTGGGCATCTGCTCACAAAGCAGAAAGTCACCGGTTCAATTCCCGGCCAGGGCACATGCCTGGGTTACAGGTTTAATCCCCAGTGAGGCATGTATAAGAGAGGTAGCCAATCAATGTTTCTCTCTCACATCAATGTTTCTCTCCCTCTCTTTCTCCCTCCCTTCCCTTTCCCTAAAATACATAAATAAAAATAGTGTGTAATAAAATCTTAAAAATATATATTGCCAAGTAAACTTGGAGTAAATGGCAAATGCTAGAACTTCTGCATTTACCCAAGACAAGGGATTATTTATATTACTTTAGTTTTGCCTTTTGCCTTACTTCATGTAGAAATATGTAATATTTGTACAAAATTGTCCCATACCTGGGATGGGGGCAAAATCAAGGTGAAAATACTTTGTCACATGGCAATTCTGACCTCCAGAAATCAAATGAACTTTCTTGGGGCCCCAGTCTTGCAGCTCT
>VMDR010034423.1:0-11067 GCA_007922815.1 Macrotus californicus
CATTAGTCTAGTGGGAGTAACGATGCCAATCTCACATACATGTGAGAATAAAATAAAACTTGTAAGGTACTTATCATAATGCCTGGCACATTTTAAGCTCTTAGAATAAGTGAAATGTTTTTGTCCCAAATGCTATCTTGCTCTTTATAATCTGCTTCAAAACTGTCATGTAGTTTTTCATGTTTCCTATGGCTTCTGCCCTGGTATACATTTACCAAATGGACACATTTTTACAGCTTCTTATACCATGTGTTTTATCCACTGAAAATATTTCAAAAACCAACCAGTGAAACCAACTTGCAAATATGTGATCAAAAAACATATAGCATGTGGCTGCCTCTTTGGGGACATGAGCAGACAAACAAAAAATGTCAGAGTGTTGTGTTTTAGAAGAAATATAAATCTTTGTGAGCTGCTGGACATGACTGTGCTAAATGGAAAAGAAAACAATAATTTTGATAAAATTACACTTAACCCTTTGTGACACAGCTGCCCTCATGTTAACTGCTTTTAGGGTTTTATAGGCCTGTATTAATATCCGGGTCAAACTAAAGACAGTTGATTATGCTTTTGTGGCCATGGAGGGTCGATTGAGCGGGCTGGCTGGTATGCAGAGTCACTGACTAGAACACAGAAGCAAGATGTATACCTATTACCCAATACTGTCCTGTCATTGTGTTAAAATATATACATCCAGACAGCCCAGAATGTACCCTGGACAGAAATGAGCTTCTGGGACCTGAAAGGGTTTATGTAACTGAGAGGAAGAAACATAAATCAGTCATATGGAATCTCTGATTCTAATGTTGACTACTCAGAAATCTAGCACAATTACAAGCATTGCTGAGGCATTCATTGTTCTGCATCTTTGTCCATTGACTGCCTATTATTTTTGCATTCCCCTAATAATGTTATACACATGTATATACTCTATAAATAATGAAGACAGAAGCTTAAGTGTTTCATGTTCAAATGCTGCCTGAAATGTGAAAAGAAACCGCTTCGTTCCCTGAACCATTTTGACTAATCTCATCACAGACTATGTCATTCAACAATTCATGTCAGTATTGAAGTCAAGGTTAAATTGCTATTTTTAGACAATTATTTATCTTTTATTAAATTTATTGGGGTGACATTGGTTAATAAGATCATATAGGTTTCAAGTATAGAGTTCTATTATATATGACCTATATATTGCATTGTATGCCCAACCACTGAAATAAATTGCTCTTTTTAAAAAATATAAAGCTAATCTTTAAAGAGCTTTACAATAATGAAAGGACTGATTGATCTTTCTTCACTCTCCTGAAGAAAAAGTGATTTATCTATCTACCAATGTATCAGGCTGTCTATAAAGTTGATCATTCTTACCTATAACACATTAGTTGAAAAGTTTCCAAGGACAATACTTTTTAGTGTTATATGGCACATTTTATTTCTTAAGGACACCTCGATTTCTCTTCATTTCTAGAGGAAGATGAATGTTGTCACTGAAACTCCCAGATCCATGTTGTTTGAAAACAAGTCCATGGCACACCAACATTTATGGAAGTCCAGCACTCAGGTGTCAGAGAGCACCCGACAAACGTATGAAGCATCACTCACAGCTGCCGTCTGTTGAGTTTTTTTCTGACAGCTGTATCTCTCGACCATCACCAGTGTAGATGATCACAAGAGGCATGAAGGAAACATGTGGCCTTCAGACACAGAGGAAAATGCCATGTTTGACTGTGAAATAACATTGCTTTTAATGGCACCATAGTGACTTTCTAACAGACACAATGGTATGCAGTGTAGTCTTACAGCCGATTGAAAGCACACAATATACCACAGCGCGGCTGAGGGACCAGTTGAGACTTCTTAGTGCCAGGGAGGTGTTTGTCCTGCATGGACACTTAAGAGCATTTCTACCAGCTACGTGGTCCACAACCCACTCTTACCAAGTGTGCCCACCTCTGATATTGTACAGGGGCAGTTCTGAAAAGTAAATGAACATTTATTTCGAATAGCAATGAAATTAAGCCTTGGCTTTATTTTTAACATTCATGATATACTATCATAAAGTTAGACAAATTCATTGTGTGGGTGATGGCTCCAAATCTCACTTCTTAAATGTTTTTGAAACCACTTAACATTTTTATTCTTCCTCTTTAGTGTACAAGTCTTCCCTTCCTAACTACCTGATATCGGTCTTTACTTCTTGCAAAACGTTCTCTGGCATAGCAGTTGAGATGGTATTGAGATGATGGAATGGGCTGGTTGGACATCAAAATCCTTGGTTCCTCAATAGGGGCAATTAATAATACTGGAAGCTGCCAGGATTTGAGGACCCAATATGGGGCCGTCCTTCTCTCAGTACTTCGTGGGCTTGAACTTGAAAGATTCCAGTCAAAACGTCACTTTGTACAAAAGCCTAATACTGTTTCTGGGAATTCAGTTGTCAAAATATGATGGATTAATCAGCAGAGGCTTTCTAAATTCCCCAGCCCTATTCTATTCTGTAGCATAAGAGAATGAGAAAAAGAAAGGCAGAGAGAGAGATACAATGGAGAATGAAGGAAAAAAGACCTTTAAAAGAACTATACTTTTACACTTTCCATTAATTTCATCATTATTAATATAATAACCAATATATGTAGACCCTAACATACATACACAACACTAATACACACACGTTCATGCACGTACGCCTTATGTGCTCTAAACTCATTTTATTCACCAAATGCCAGATCTCACTTATTTGTGTATCACTTGCTACCTGTTACTGCTACTCAGAAGTGTGGCAAGACCATTTTTGAAGCCCAAAATGAAAGCAAATAAAAGACCTGTGTAAAATTTGCATCAGGTACACTTGAGTTCATTTTCTGTTTTGAGGGTGGGGGCAGGAGCGTGGGGATGTACCTAAATGAGCCCCCCAAGCCTAGAGGTAATATTTTTAGGAAAAAAATTTTTTGAACCACCTACCCAGTACCCCAGATGGCACAAAAATTTAGAATATACACTTTTGAAACCACTATCTATATGGGTAAGATATACATAATGCATTACAAAAATAACTTTTTGTAAAAAGACCCGTTCTTCTGGGAAGGAGAGCCTGTCTGTGACCCTCACTTTCCAGTCCCCACTGTTTCACCGTGAATGATTGTGAGAGACAACAGTTAATTGTGCCGTCACCTGGAGGCCACTATTGCTTGTTTTAATCGATGAATGTTTTCAGTCTAACAGTAAGTAAACATTCTCTTTTTGTTTTCAAAAAAATTAACATACTATTCAAAAGCTGTAAAGAGTCAGGAAAGCTAAGAAGCCACGCCTAATTTGGGGAGCAAGGAACAAGGTGTAAATACAGCCTTACTCTGTTCAGGCACAATTTCAGCCTACTCTGGAAACGTGGCTCCTGCTATTCGCGATCAGCTGCAGTGAAGAACGCGTGCACCAAGGTCTGCCTCCTTCCGCTGTGCCCTCATCTGTGCGACCGGGGACTCTTCAATCTCTTTCTTACAACAGTGGTTTCCATATACCAAATAGTGCAGGGTCTGCACACCTTTTTTCTTGTCCACAATAAAATGAGAAAGATGAGGACTATGTAATTACACACATAGAAACCAAACAAATATACTGAATACCTCACAAGTATCAGGTAATATTTTGGGTATTAGAGAAAAAGAGGTGAACAAATGGTATAACTTCGTGAACTTTATGACCCATTACTTCGTGAAATTGATACTGACATGCAGGCACTAGATGATAAGCAAACAGGTAATATCTAGCCGAGTTGTAACAAGTACTTGAGGAAAAAATAAAGCCAAGTAAGAAAAAGGAGAGGGAGGAAGTGGGGATGGGCAGGGTGGCAGCATGGGGTCTGGGAGAGGGGCTTTAAACAGTGCAGTTAGAGACATCCTGCCTTTGGAGGGTAGATTTGAGTGGAGGGTCCTGCCAGAGCCCCAGGAACTAGATTTCCAGAGGAATGGCTGGTGCAAAGGTGATAGGTGGAACAGGGGCCTGGCAAGTGGCAGGAACCGGCTGTACGAAGTGAAGGCCTTCGTGGTATGTTGGTGTGAAAGGTGCCAGCTCCTCATTCTTGCTGAGGGTGCCTTGGGTTCTGGGATGTGGCTTTCCTCCTCACTCTCATTCCCCACTGATGTTAACATGCCCTTTAAGAAATGACTTAAGAACTCAATGTTAGTTGTGTTTTTGTAATAACCTAACTTGGCAATATAAAATGTTGGCAACCTTATGTTGTTCTCCCCCAATCCCCCTCCCAAGCTAATTCGTGAAACACAAAACTCTGTCAAGGGCTAGCTTAGGAGGGCGTGTGTGTGCTGAAAATGCCAAGTCTCCCCTCACATCCACGGAAAACTCCACCTTATCCCACTCCAAAGTGTTCATTTTGTTTTACTAATTTTGGTACTTTCTTCTTATTTTCCAAGTTTATTCTAAAAGAAAAAGAAAACTGTGCTCCCCAAATTCACATTTTATATGTTTGGCTTACTTGATTTTGTTTTAACGTGAAGAAGTGGTAGTACACTGTATCCTTGATTCTTTCATAAAACAGCGTGTCAGCAGAAGAGGTTCAGGAAATGGGGGCCTCCCAAGATCTTTTATAGTCTGACATCAAATTAAATTGGTATGTTGAGAGCATCTGGGTCTCTCCTTCTCCACCTCCCTCCCAGGATTGCAAGAGATGTCGTATTTGTTTAGTGTTTGTGTTTGGGGGATAAAGTGGGGAGTCAGAGAGCTGCCTTTTTTTTTTTTTTGTCCTTAAGAGAAAAAGAGAAAACCAGATATTTTCAAGGGAATTGACTAGTAGTGGCCAGTCTAACAAAGAAACCCCACTAAGCCCAACCACAACCTGACAGAATGAAAAGTGATTCCAGAGCTGCCACTCACCACAAATCCCCATGAAACCTGCCAGGAAACCAGCTGAAAGCAGTAGAGAGGCTGCTTTGCAGCAAGGGCCACAAACGTGGCCCGCAGAGTCTTCTGGTCCCATTCAAATTCAAAGTTGTAAAGTGGGGGAGGGGTGGAAACTGGAGACAGAATTAGCAGCCCTGTGCTCGCTCTCAGAGTTATGATGGAACTAATTTAAAATGCAAAACCACATTCCATTGTAAACACGGAGACAAACTGGAAGCTGAGAGGAAATAGGATTTCATTTGGTGATTTTCCATTTTAGGATTGGAAATGGGCATGGGAAGAACCATGCTATTGATTCTTCCAGAACTGAGATTACCCGTTCTTTTTTTTATAGGATAATATTACTTCTTTGGACTTCAATGCTAATAAGGCATACTTCCCACAGAACCTGACAGAAAGAATGAATACCTTGCCCTGCTAATGGTTAATTTATAGTGGCATGTGTATTTCTTGAATGTTCGTGAAGTTTTCTAATTCATCAGCACACAATTGGGCTTTTTTCCTCCCTTTAAACAGAATGAAATGCAGGGAGGGCAAGAGGTGTGGGGTGTTGTATTGTCCCTCAAGTAGTGCATTTACTCCCCAAGAGTTATTGCTAACTTTTCTCTACCTCAGAGCAAATTTGTTCTTCAGCAAACAATCTAATACTGACCACACTTTAAAATGTTTATTACTGTTGAATCTGCCTCAGATTGCATCAAGCCACAGAGATGCTAATCTAGCTCATGGAGTTGCAACTCCCCTGGGAAACACATACTTGTGCTCACTGCTGAGTGAACACGACTGGTAGGATTATGGAGACCATACACAGTGAAGAAAAGCAGCATCGCTTTGCTGACTGGGAAGTAAACAATAGGGCGACTGTCAGCTTACACATTGGGGACAACAGCCCTACTGCTGAGGGGCTGCATGTAAAAACCAAGATCAGCAAGCAGTCCTGATGTTTTCTTCTTGGAGTTGGATGTTGTCAAGGATTCAGATGAGCCACCCCAGTGAGTATGCAGGAAACAAAACAGGATATTCTTGTTAAAGGACTGCTTTCTGTAATTATGTTGATTTTTTATGCGGCACTTGAACTTTTAAAAACTCAAGGATGCATAAGAAGTACTCCAGAGGAGAATAAATGATTGGGATTTTGTCCTAAGTGAAATGTTATCATGTGTTCTTTACAAAATTAACTTGTTTGTATTTGGGAGTGGGTCTATGAATTAAGTGTCCTCAGACCCTGCCTGTTTCGTCTCTGCCAGCTCACCTCCCCACCCCCATTATCAAACAAGAGGTCAAGTTGTCTTTGGAACATCATATTTCCTGCTTGGAAAGGCACTGGATTGTATAATAGTCTGACAGGAAGGTTTCAAGAGGACCAGGAGTTTCCCTGGAAGGCTCGAGGGGTGGGGGATTATGCAGCATCTACAAAGTTCTTTCCTTTGAGCTATCGTGAGCAGTTCTCTAGTGTGTATACAAAGTCTTCGGGATGGAAACAGCTAAAATAAACTGTAAATACCCTAAGGAAAAATGTCTTTGGAATGACAAGGCTTGCTTGGCACATTTGAGCTTTTATCTGTCCTTCCTTGCCGAGGAAGGAACATCTGGCTCAGTGACTTCTTGGTTGGTGCTATCACGCTACAGACATCCGGTTACTCCTTCCCCATCCGAATATCAGCTCTGTGTATGAGACAAGAGACGGACCATATTTATATGCCAAGAAATGTGATTTGGTGATCACTATTGGCCTTTTAATTTAACAAAATTACTTTATCGTCCTTTTCTTTCATCAAAACGCCATGCAATTTCCTATTTCACTTGAATGATTCTCATAATTTTACAACACAATGAAAAGATTATAGATTAGCACAGGTCAATCTCCTCTATATCCTTCTTATTTTTCTTAAGATTCTAATCCACATAAGGTCACAGACAACATAATACTTTCCAGGCCAAGGACACAACAAGGTCCCTTTGAAAAGTAGCCCGCTGGGCAATCATATTCCAATGGCAGTGTGCCCTGCGTTTTAACCACTGTAATTCAATGGAGAAAATGAAATGTAAAATAGTCGGCAACTGCCAAGTGCAGTCAGAGGCGCCCTGGGAATGCTGATCTCACTCTAGGCTTAGATTATGTCAGGTGGAATTCCAAGTAGTGCTCAGGGTCAGCATCCCAGGATTTGGACCCAGACTTTACCATTTGGTGAGCAACTTACTTAACCCTTCTTTCCATGGAGAAAATGAAATGTAAAATAGTCGGCAACTGCCAAGTGCAGTCAGAGGCGCCCTGGGAATGCTGATCCCACTCTAGGCTTAGATTATGTCAGGTGGAATTCCAAGTAGTGCTCAGGGTCAGCATCCCAGGATTTGGACCCAGACTTTACCATTTGGTGAGCAACTTACTTAACCCTTCTTTCCCTTGGTTTTCTCGTCTATAAAAGAAAGATTGTAATTGTTCCAATTACTCATTGCTGTATAACAAAACACCCCAAAACTTGGTGTATTGAAACAATTATTTATTACTGCCCCTCACTTTCCTCTCGATTAACTTGCACATGGGAGGAAAAAAATTTATATTATCCTTCTAGGTTTTTTGGACTGGTCTAATAATTAAATTGACATAAGAGATTTATGGGAGAAAAACAAGTCACGTATGTACGGGAGCCCCACAAAGACATGGGAGGTTCCCGACAGCCTGGTGGTAGAGGTTTAAATGCTATCCTGGGTTAAGAAGAAGGGCTTAGCGATCTGGAGAGGGAAAGAAGACAATTCATGGGAAGACAGGAAGAACAAATGTCTGTCATGCCATGCAGAGACAATGGAACACAGGCAGGACTTTGAACAAACAGTCCCTGCCAGGCTGCCCGCTGCTGGTCACATGTAGCCTGTATACTTTGTAGTTATCTCTGGAGACCAGGCCCTCTATCTAAATTTATTTAGGCAGTTGAGGGAGTGGTGAAAGTTCTTGTTGAGTCTGTTGGGTCTTGATTGACTTTAGCTCAGAGTAGTCCACATGTCAAGGTGGCACATTTTGGGGTGGCTCATTCTGGACCCCTCTACTAGGCCCTATTGGGTGGTTCTCTCTTGGAGTTTGTCTTTCTGGTATAGTCAGACAGCAGCAGGAATTGGAGTCATTTGAAGGTGTGAGGTGACTGGCCACCTAACATGGTTCATCCTGGGAGCTCTCTTGGGGTTCAGTTTACACCTGACCTCTCTGTGTGGCTTGGGCTTGCTCACAGCATGGAAGCCTTACAGCTTCTTACGTGGCAGCTCAGTGCTCCAAAAAAACAAGGCAGAAGGTCCAGTCAACTTAAAGACGAGGCTCAGACCCGTTTCATTCATCAGGCGAGTCACTCAAGCCAACTCAGATGCAAAAGGAGGGGAATTAAACTCTGTCTCTCAGTTTTGAGGAGTGGTTAACAGTTTGCCACCGTCTTCATTCTACCATAGATTCACCACATAAAGTTGTGTGAGAATGAATAAGATAATCTGTGTGATGTGCTGAGACCAGCATGTGGCCATAGTAATACATTTTTTAAAAAAGTTGTTAGTAGTATTTTCTAGGTCCTTACCCCATTTTATTTTTCTTCATTGTATCTATCGCTGTTTGACCTTGCCTTTTAATTATGTTTGCATGTATGTGTGTGCATGTGGTTATTTTCTCTCCCTCCCATCCAAATTTAGACTTCACAACCACAGGGACTTCTTGTTTTCCCAGGGCCTAGAAAAACGTCTGTTATGTAATGAGAATGCCATAAATGTTTGTTGAATTAATGAGTGAATAAGTAACTGAACCCCTATTAAATATAGAACTAGAAAAAAACTACTTTGGATTTTTGGTTGAGGACAGTATGAGTGAGATTGGGGTTGGGGGAGGGTCACAAGCAGAGAGGCTGACATTCTGATTTCTTTAAGTATATTAAAAATTTGGATCAATATCATCTCTCATCTGGAGCAGTGTTTAACTAAAACTGTCCTAGGAAGCACAAAGTATACGAACAAGGCCTACTTTGCCTCTAGAATAGCTGACCACAATTGGGATCATTTAACAACAACTGCATTTTGCCACCTGCAGGCCTTAGAATCAGACAGGCCCGGGTCTCAGTCCTCGTCCTGGCTCTGCTGTGTGCTTGATTCATGATGGGAAAGTTTTTAACTTCTCCTAGTTGCCGAATCTGTAAAGTTAAACGAGGCACACTCCATGGGATTCCTGTAAGCCGAAAAGGGTTTCAACAAAAGAACTGGACAGCTGATAAAAATGTACCAATCCAACATATTGATGATAAGGAAACTTGATTGACATGGATTTATTCTACTTTATATTAGATGGATTTTCCATTTTTATTGTTCAAAAATTCCTCTCATGTTTGCAAACACAGTAAAAAATGTGGAAATAATATTAAGTCCACTTTTTTACTAACTCAATGTTCAACATGTGAGTCTGTTGATTCATGAATTGACCTTTCTACTCCACCAGTATTTGATAAAGAAATTGAAACAGCATATGGAATAAGTTTTAGCAGCCATGCTAAAGATAAATGTTTAAATTTATCAAGAGAAATTGTGACATCAAAGGAAGTAAACATCATTTCCAAAGAATAACTTCCTAGAATTCAAGGGGAATTTCCCCAGCACCAACCCTGGTAGTGAGGATGTCCAAAAGTAAATTACTTAATCAACAGATGGTGATTGTTGATATTGCAACAAATGCAAAGCATTCAGAACTTTGGGGGACGTTTAAAGGGAAATTACTTGTATTTTCAAGCTCGGTATTTTAAAATAAATGTATTGACCAAGATGGAGCTACTAAATCTAACAACTTACTTCCTCAGAACATACGTGTATGAAGTGGAGCCCCAACTGCACTCCCGTTTTCTGCAACAAGAAAGTTTGTCTTTTTCCCCTTTGGACAAAGTTGCCAAATGTCTCTTGCATTGAAAGACCTGCTCTAGAACATGTGGACGGTGCAAGCTGGAAAAAAAAGATGTTGCAATAAAGAATCATATGCCTTTCAAATGAAAATATCCAGCACTAATGGTGACTCTTGTTAGCCACTGGAGAGTGCTGCTTATATTCTTGTCTCCAAGCAACAAAACACCAGAACTGGCACACAGCAGACACAGCTCGCGTTTGCCACATGCAGGAGAATGTTCTTGCAGAAGTCATAGCATAGTACAGTAAAATTTAATTGATTTGTTTTCTTTTGGAGGTGGCAATGTAACCAAATGCAGGTCCGGCAGCCTGCCACTTCGAAAGCCACTACTGGAGAGGCAGATGCTGGTGTAGAGGAAAGTGGCTTATTTTCAGGTGCCGGCCACCTGGAAGATGGGGCCCGTGTCTCAAAGCCCGTCTCAATATCTCAGTGCAGATAGAGGTTTGTTTAAGATGGGAGAAGGGAAGCAGAACAAAGAGATCAGGGGAGGGGTTAAAATGTTCTCTACGTGCAGGAGCACAGTCCTTTCTGATAAGGCAAGTGATCATCCGGTGTGTGTCATCCTGGTTTAGTCATCCCGGTTTTACATCATCCTGACCCCACCGTTGAAGGTCAACAATCTCCTGGAGCTGGGATGCCTGAAGGTGGAGTCTGTACTTTTGCAGTTGGTTCCTAGGATGCTTGCACAAACATGCTGTTCATCTACAAGCTGCGTATTAGTCAGAGGCAGCACAGAAACAATGTCAAGAATGGTGGGGCCGGTTACAGTTCCCCACTGTGACAGGGAGGCTCCATAAATGCAGGATTCACTAACAGGTTTGGTACCAGAGAGTGGCAACATTAAAACTGCGTATATTTAATGTACCTGACAAATACTACGTGGTTAGTAAATATTATTAGTTTTCTTCTTTCTTTTGAATTATTTGTTCTCGTCTTTTTGTCCATTACTGTACTGTCTCAGCTCTGTTACTGAGAGTGTGCTGACATCCCAAGGAAACAAAGATTAAACATCAGTTAACATTAACCAATGGCAGATGATGGGCTCTGTCAAGGGGCAGAATGGGGAAAACAGAGACCAGATGAAATAAATATAAATTAAGTTCATCTGAGCACTTCCATCATTCCATATTTAGTTTCTTCATGATCCATGTATTATAAAAATACATGTACCGGAACATACCTCTCTGTGAACCCACTTAACATGAAAGGGGGAAACCCTTATTATTCCTCATCAG
>VMDR010034424.1:0-11067 GCA_007922815.1 Macrotus californicus
ACAGCGCCCCTTCTATTTAAATCCTCTAAAAAAGTTGAAGCAGAGATTTTTCTAAGATTTCCATTTATTTGTAAATGATATATGGTAAAGGTTGACATACAGAATCCAGAATGCTTAGTTAAGTTTTAATTTAAGATAAACAATGAATACTTTTTGGTATGTTTTGTCTCAAATATTGTATGCAACATATGCTAAAACATTATGCTGAAAATATTCATTGTTTATCTGAAATTCAAATTTAACTGGGTATCCTTTAATTTTATTTGCTGAACATAGAAGCCCCCTATATGGTGATGAAACATTTTTCAGGTACTCTGGGCTAGAAGGAGGGTATTTAGTCTCAAACACTAGTTTCAGTTTAACAAAGTTGAGGTTAGAAGTCCAGTGATGAGAGAGAGAAAGGAGACTTAGTAGAGAGGAGGGGGAACATCACCAAGAGGAAGTGGGATCAAGAACAGAGTGAAGGTATCATTTCAAAGGTAGACTTTTTCCCTGTTCTATGGTTGAGTAAAACAAGACAGGGAGATAAATTGTTACAGATCATACAGCTAATAGGTGAACAAAGATTCGAATTGAATCCAAGTTTTTTTGACTCTTAAATCTGGGTATATTTTTTAATTGCCATGAGGTTTCCCTCCTTTCAAAGGTAGATGGACAGGAAGAGTGGGTCCTCTTCCTCTGACAGAAGGAGAAGGGTAAGAGGGTGATTGAGATGCCGAGAAAATTTGAGGTGAACAGGTTGCAAGGTGAAGTAGCTCATCTCAGAACTCTTTTTTCAACAAATCATAGTAGTATCATTTCAGAAAATGAAGGTGATAGAATTGGGAATCAAAGCTTAAAGAAAAATAGAAAATACAGATATAGCCATGTGGGTACTGTGTAGTATCAATTAAGATATTTCATGATCAACTGGTTTTGTGAAACAGCTAGTTGAAAGGAAATTATTAACTTTGCAGTCGGATGAATGACTATGTGTGGTTCTGTGAGAATGATATAAAGCTCAGAGGAAGAGCAGCTGTGGCCCATGAGAAGGGAGACACGAGATGGTTGTACATCTGTGGCCATAAGGTCATCCGTGCAGCAAAATCTAGTGGGCAGTTTCAGAATTAAGTAGAAAAGAGCAAAGTTATAGAAAGATAACGATAAAAGAATGAAAAGAACAGTAAAGGAAATGAAATAATAGAGTGGCAATTTATTCACTCCATACTATGTGCAGATATTTGCTATATGCCTCTGATCATCCAACAACTGGATACGCAGGTGTTGTGATCATTTGGGAAACGCAGTTATGCCCAACAATGTGACAGATTTTATATAAATATTGATTGTCAGAGACAGAGTTGAAACCTGGGTGCCTCTATGTGACAAGCCAGTGTTCTTTGGAGAAAGTGTATGGAGGAAAAAATTATATACTGAAAGAATGTTTATATATATTTAAGGGATAAATAAAAGATGGGATAAAAAAGAAATCAGAAATATAAGGCAAATTAAAAGATCCTTCTAACTTGAATATGTTTACTAGATTGTTTACTGAGTGGGGTGACTTTCTCACAACATATGTATATCAAATCATCAAATTACATACTACGTGTGTGTGTATATGTATGTACGTATATATAATTGTCAAATATACCTGAATATGAGAGAGCGAAAGAGACCAAGCCAACGATGTGGAGAAGAGACTGTTCAGGAAGGAATGTTGGCCAGCAGAGTCTCCTCATGTGTCTGTTTCATATTTAAGAAAAGAGAAGTAGAGACACGATTTCTCTACTAAGTCATTTGATGGCATTCTAGAGATCAGTTTCAGAAAGCTCATGTAAGAAGTCATATTGCAGAAAGTTGTAGATTTAAATATAAGTGAGGAGGATAAAATTTTAAGTTTAGATTATTCTTTTAAAGTAACAGAGAAGTGTGTGAGTTTTGGGATTTGGCATGCATAAATCTGCTGCTTTAAGAAGAAACAGAGTTACAACAGACAGGCTATGTATTAGTTACATACTGAGGCTATAACAAATTACCACAAATTTAGTGGCTCAAAACAACACTAATCTATTTTATTGTTCTGGAGGTCATGAGTCCAAAATGAGTTTTACTAGGCTAAAATTAAGGTGTCGGTATGGCTGTGTTTCTTCTGGAGATTTAGAGAGAATGTTTCCCTTGCTTTCTCCAAGTTCTGGAGCAGCTTGTATTTCTTAGCTTACGATCCCTTCTTCCATTTTCAAAACCAGCAGCATAGCATTTTCATCTTTCTCTCTGACTCTGATCCCCCTGCCTCTTTCTTTGTTTTATAAGGATCTGTGAATATATTAGGTGTACCCAGGTAATCCAGTATAGTCTTCCCATTTCGAGACCCTTAACTTAATCACATACGCAGAGTTCCCTTTACCATATAAGGTTAACATATTCACAGGTTCCTAGTATTGGGATGATTAGAACATGGGCATATTGGGGGACTATTATCCTACCATGGTGTGATTTGTTTATCTGGTGACAACTCTCTTAGGAATAGCTCTCCTTCAGGGAACAGCTCTTCTAATTCTGTCCAAATGAGCACTAAGGAAAATGTTACATTCTTACATGAATTTGTTCCCTCAGTTACAGTTAATTGGTATACATATCAGGCACCTGATCCAAGCCAAACTACTCCTTTGGAACGTAGAAATCCAATGAATTACTTAATGCCAAAGCACTCAAACATAAACTTTGAGGGGTACCTCAAAGTATTGGAAACCATATGTTTTTCCATGAGCACAGTATGTACGTAGGTCTGTTATGAGAGAGAAGATGAAACTGGCATGCAGAAGCAAGTGGAGCTGAGGCGTGGGAATAACGCCGTGGGGGCCAGAGCTCGCATTCCTCTGGTTTCTGGGGTCCAGCCTGTATGACTGCTCTCATACAGAAGCTCGGTTATTCACCTGGTTTGGCTGTCCAACTTTTTCATGAGGGACTGGAGTGTCTATCCAATCACATTCCCCTTTTTTTCCTTTAAGCTACCTTGAACTGAGTTTCTTTGTAATCAATATATTCCTTATTAATTCAAGAACCTGAGTAAGTCAGTCTTTTAGAATGGGGAATCTTGTTTATAAGATGACTAAGGGTCACTACAGAGATTCCTTTTTAGTCAAATAAATCAGATATCTATGCATTGTCTCAAAGCACATTTCTGATTTTCTTTTACTTGCAGTAAAAGTCAGAGTTTTTCCTTCAAAACCGTTATTACGACCCTTAGACCTTTTCTTCTGTTCATCTAGTGCAAACATAGGGAAAAATTAGCTTAAATGCTTCACAGTTGGTCAATTTTTCTTTCTTTTTTATGAGTAAAATTTATTATATAATATGTCATATAGTGCATCAATAAGCTTCAATTCCTTTAGGAGCTAATTATGGGTTCACCTCTTCTCTTCTCCCCAGAATCTCTTTATAAGTAAAATACGTTCCCCTTTCCAATTCTTTCTTCTTAAAGATTTCTGACGCTTACCCATTTTGTAACTTTTTAAAATAAGAAACAAACAAAATTGCCCTATACTGAATAAAAAAGAGAATATTTAAAATTTTCAAGAATTCTTTTTAAAATCTTATTTTCAATGATTTACCTTCAACTAATGACAGCGTAGATGCTCAAGACCCCACACAGTCCTTACTCCGCCCAGCGAAGTACAGCAGGGATTATCAGAAGGTCCTGAGTTTTCATTAAGTGCCTATATGAATATGATCACTAATGGCAGAGTTTTATTGGGTAACCGCCATCCAATTTACAGAAGCAAAAAAAGATCAGTCATTATCTGGACAAAGATCAGTCATTGCTGTTTCCTTTGCTTTTAAAATTCTTGGTGTTCAGAGAAGCTGGATTCTGGACTTGCCAGGGTTCCCGGCTCAGATTAGCTGTGTGACTTTTTAAACTTTCCTTATCACATTAACTCATCTATTCATTTTTTAAATGTTTGGTAAGGACATACTATGTACTGAATGTTGGAGATGTAGTGATGAGAGATATGTGGTTCCCCTTGCTATGGATTTATGATTGAGCTGGACAGGCAAACAAAGAAAGAGGTGATGCTAGAGAGAAGTTGGTACAGGTCCCTTTCAAGATCTCAGATTGTTTGAGAGCTTTAAAACCACTAAGGGAGCCAAAGGTTTGCTACCACTGAGCTGGTGGTTGAGGATCTGAGGGAGACTGAGAATAGCAAATACAATGTGAAACTTCACCGTGCCCTTGTACAGAACAAACATTCCAAGAATTACATGCATGAGAACTAGGCAAGATAACTCCCACTGAACCAGCACCTGAGGATCCTCCTGGTTCTAGGACATATGCTCAGTTTTCTACTTCATCTTGTTGTGTTAGCATCTGGAATGATGTGTCTTCCCACAGATAAACTGTGGGAAGTTGCGTGAGCTGTAGGATATTTGAAAATTTACTAAATCTTTCTGTTCTCATTCCACTCACTTGTATATGAGAGAATCTGTTGTCTCTGTTTACAGCCAGAGACACTTACGGCTCCAAGAGGACCCATTTTTAGATTTTTGGCAGTATTTCCTGCACAAAACCTATCTCAAAGGCTGGCCCTAAAAAAGAGGGGGATAGAAATGCACAAGCAATAAGTATATGTCTTTCTTCCCCCACTCCACTCGATTTTGGAGAATTGCAAGAATTACTATAATAAAAAGAAAATCTGTTTGGCATTACCTAACCAGGTGTTTCCCAAATTTATTTGCCCAGTGAGTCTTTTTCTTTCTCATTTAGAACAACTCCTGTCAAAATTTAAGAGCTGGTTATCCACAGATCTCAATTTGGGAATTCCATTGATAGAGAACAGACATAAATTGAGAACCTATTATGTGGCAGCACTCGGATCATAGATGAGGACACTGAGATTAAAATAGTGACCCTTACCCCCATCAAATTTATAATTACTGTTGGGAGATTAAAATCATAAATTACAAAAATGAAATTTAAATGATAATTTGGACAAAACCTCAATGCTATAAACTATCTCTTACTACACAGTGGTGGCCAAAAGTAGGTTTACAGTTGTTCATATGGAATTAAAAAGTAATAATATAAGAATGAATTGTATTTTGCATATTCACACCTGTAAGCCTATTATTACTCTCCCCTGTATAGTTGCAGATATATATATATATATATGGGTTTGAACTAGTATGGGTGTACATCTTTATTTTCCATCTTACTTAATCCTCATAGTATCATTAGAATATAGATTTTATTATCCTTGTATACTGCTCATGGGGAAAGGGAAGCATCTTCTTAGTCTCAACTAAATATTCCATCTTACAAAACTATCATGGGTCCTGACACCGGGATGCTCAGGAGGATACTCATACCAGGAACACGGAATGCCGGCAGCGAGGCACCATGCATTTTCCTCCTGCCACAGATCATGCAACTGTCCAGCAGGCAGGTCAGACATGAGGAGACAAGATTCATCAGGGGGGTGAAAAATGGGTTCAAGGTGGAAGCCTCATACTCCACAGCACTCAATAGCCCTTGAACAACTCCACAATCATAGTTTGTAGTGTTCTTGTGAAGAAGATGCCAGCGGCAAGAGTCATTACATTTAGGGAAGTTCATGCCTGTGACTTCCCCATAATGTGTTCATAGTATGTCAATAGTCCCTCCCTGTCCAGATGCAATTTACCATGCAGGAGTTATTTGGCTGACGCTGACCAATGGTCAAATTTCCATGCCATAGGGAGAAGGGTTTTGTAAACTCTTTACCTACAGGTGCAAGGTGATTGAATAATTTCCCAAAGGCACTATGAAGCAGTGAGTTGTGGTCTTAATGCAGATCTGTTTATTCTTGAAAGTAAATCTTTTTTCAACTCTTTACAATGTCTTCCATTAGAGAAGGGCTTCTCTAAAAAATGCAGCAATGGGTAAAAGCAGACTAGAGATAGAACCATTAGCCACAAAGAAGACCAGGGATAATTTCTCTTCTAAAACAGGAGGGAAGGAGGAGATAAGAGATTAATTTTTAGATAATTAAGAATTGACGATGTTATTTTTTAGATTTATGAGTTTTAGAGTGACAGGCATCAAAACATCCTAGGATCGGTTTTATTGATAGGCAGAATAATCCCTCAACATACTGCATTTATTTCTAATTAACTTTAGCAAAAGTTAGTTTCCCCATTAGCAGAATAAGTGACATTAACTTAAAATTAGAAGTTATAAACCTCACTACGTAAACAGTAGTTCAAATCTAGTTTCTTTCCTATGTGAATGGATATCACAATCCATTCACGTTACCAGTTGTACATATTTGGCAATAAACTACCCCCAACAGTCTTCAGATGTTCATATAATTTACAAGGCTACCGGGCACAATAAAATATTTGAGCTAACTCAGTTCATTTGTTTTAGAACCAAGGAGAAAGTAAGTTTGTAAACAAAATGTGCCTTTAAAAAGTGTTGATAGTATGTTGTTATCGTAGGTTAGTGCAGTGGAGTCTGTTTAGGAAAGTTGAGAATCGATTTTGCCAGATTTGGTATCTTTCTGGGCACTGGGAGGGAACGGACTCCGTGAGCACTATTACGGCTGTCAATGATGGCCCCAAATGCTCGTGCTTTTTCCTGTAGATGCTTATATTCAATTGAAGAAATTAAATGTGTGTAGTGGCTTAATAGGAAACAGTGGTGTTTAAAAATGCTGAAATGTGTGTATTCAAACATGGCTTGGTTTAAAATGAAACTGCAGCAGTTTTCAAAATGGGATTCCTACTCTATTAAAATGCAAATAAACAAGGTCTTTTTTCCCCCTGCCGTCTTCCCAGACATGCCAGCCTAGTTATATCTTTGAAATACATTAGGTCCTGTCATTGCCAAGATATGAATTTTTTGGTGCTAAAATTTATTAACAAATTATAGAGGATATCTCCTTCCTTTTTTGTTTGTTTGTAGATGGACTGGTCAGATAATGTGGAAGGACTGATTTTTTTATTACAAATAAATAGAGGAGATTCCTAGAAGAAATATTAATGCATAGTAAGTAAGAAAGATGTAAAGCCTCCAAAATCTAAAAAATTGGCTTTCCCTGAAAACTGACAGCCGTTGGCTGCGTCAGGCTGTCAGGTGATCCCTTTCCCAATGTTACAGCATCTCAACTCCCCTAAATTCAGTGGAGAAGTGAAACTCCTCTTTGCTGACTCTACAACTTCATAGACGTAAACAACTAAAATTAATTTCCATTTTCAGGCTAAGTTTTTTTTTATAAATTCTCCATATCCTGTTAGTATCTATAGATGGAGGTGTTCAGTTCTTTGCAGGTGTTTTATTCTTATTTCCAGATGGCTAGAAGCACTGAACAAGGTGTTATACACTGTGATTGAGGGTGTGTTACCTCTCTGTACCTGGCCTTGCCTCACCTGCCCTCTGGCCCTCCTGCTGCTCTCAGTTTGAGTCCTAAGTTGACACAGGGATGGACGGTACCCCTGCTGCCAGTTGTGGCCACTCCTTTTCCTTGTGAAAACACCGTGTCAACATTCTTGTTTTACTGTTGGGTTACATTTGAATGACTTTCGCTAATAGACTTTAAAACTGTGATTTACTGAAATCATTTCCCAAATGGTTACTCAACAGTGTACTAAAGGAATCTTCCAAAATATAACCCCCAATCTTGCCATACCCTTTACCAGAAGGCATAATAAGTAGATGAGTCCAGAGCATGGTGCAGATATTTCCTGGACTCATCTATTGGTGCATAAGGCATCCACCTCACATGGGCATTTTGGAGTCTCTTTCTCTCTCTCCCCTTCTCTGTGTGTTTTTTTGTAATTCCCACCACTATGTCCTCTTAAGACTGAGACTGCGTTATTTAAGGTTCTTCTGTTTCTCTGTGTTATGGATGTAGAAGAAGCAATGGATCATCCTGGTCCTTACCCTGCCACTGCCTGGGTGTGATGGAGAAATGTAGATACTTCACCTTTTCCAGGGGAAATAAGGACAGAACCAATCACACTTTTTCTTACTACTTTTGACTGCCTCTCTTAACTACTTTGTATCCATTATAAAGCAAATTGGGTTTCTCTTATTTGTCCCCCCAAAGCCTTACTTATAGGAAGAAGTGGGAATAAAACCAAAACCCTGCCTTGACCTATGTCAAAAGTATCTATTGTATCTGTTATCTGTTACTTATAATGAACTACCCCGAAGTTCAAGGGCAAAACAAACAAACACACAAACAAAAAACCAACCACTGTTTTCTTATGTTCACAGTTTCTGTGAATCAGAAGTTTAGGAAGTGCACAGTGAGGATAGTTTGTCTCTGTAAGCTTGGGACACAGCTGGGAAGACCCCAAGGGCTGTGACCGCCTTAAATGTCTGGAGACATCTTCACTAGTATCTCTGGATGACTCTCCTGGTGGCTTTGGGTTGCTTTATGGTACGAAGACTTCCGGGTAGTGAGACACGGAGGCTGGGGCTTCGAAAGTGCAAGTTCCAGTAAAACAGGACAGAATCTGCACATTTTACATAAACTATCCTCGTAAGTCATTTGGAGTTACGTACATCACAGTATAATTTTACCAGTCACAACTGCACTCAGATTTAAGGGGAAGGAGCATATTTCTTAATGGGTAGAGCATCAAATTTGTGTCCATGTTTAAAAATTATGACACTCTTATTTTTTTCAGGACATACTTATTTCTTTTGGTTTGTTCTTTTTTTGTTCAGATCAGCTAACTTCTTCCTAGGAGCCAGGCAAGGCATGAATATAAGTAAAAAAAAATACCCCCATTAACTTATGTTCAGATCATCTATTCTCTCAACTTTCATCCAATTATTTTGGACAGCTTTGAGTATCTTGAATTGATCTCCCTCTGTACCACTTGAAATATTAAAAGGGAGAAAATCATTAAGCAGCAGCTTGGGGATTTTCCCCCCGAGAATTGACTGCCCCTCTTGTTCAGCCACAACATCCCTCCCTCCCAGGGACACAGACAGCCAGGTCCAAACCAACAAGATGCCATCACAGGGGGTCTTGCTCGAGCACCTTTGCCTCTTTTAAATGGGAACATCACAGAATTAATCCTAATGAAACAAAAATAGTGAAATTCCCATGTAAACTATAAGGAATATTACAAACCCAATTTTTTATGGACAGCTGCATGTATGTGCGTATTATGTTCTTGGATCAGTGGAGGAAAAATCTCTGTCCGCTTTTTGAGATTGAGCAGTTATTGATATTATGCACATTGTAACTAACACTTATCAGTAACTTTAATATAAAGGATGGCAAATATTGTAGTATTATCTTTTATTACTCTCATTAACTTTTTAGATTAATTATATTAGAGAAAAAATATATGATTGTGACTTTATGAATTTTGGAAGTAATATGGTATTTTCATATGTAATTATATTTAGTAACACAGCAAGAGGAACTTTTAATTAGACTATGCCAGATAAATATTGTGTATCATGGAATATCACTAATATATAAAGTGGCTAAATTTTTCAAAATAAAAGCAGGAAGCATGTGCTGACAATGAAATATAATATTTAACATTGGAATTGATCTGGAAGGTTTGGGTGGTACGGTCTATATAGCTATGTGGAAGCATCACATGATAGTTTAAATATATCTTCAGGCATAGTTCAGTCTCAGCTAATTTCAATGTGAAGCTGTATTGATCCTGAGCATAGCTAGTGATTAATAATAATACTTAACCATATTCAGCAGCTTTTTCTAATGACTATTCAAAATGATTCCAGCACAATGCTTTTAGTTTCTATTACCTTGGTAGATAAAAGGCAAGAATAATTACACTTGGTAATAAAAGGCAGACATACAAAATGTGCTATAAATCTTTTTTTACCATAAATGATAAATCTGAAGCAAAAACATGCAAAATTTTTGTCTGTTTCAAGTCTAAAATCTTGTATTTCCCTTGAAATTACTAGTCCATCTAATATTTTTACCCTTTTACTATATCACTTCAAGGAGGAGGGCAATACTCTACCCCAGGGTGTTCCCAACTATTCAGGATCCTATCTGTGAAAAGAAATAATGAAATTCTTACTTCTGTTTCTCTATCATCAATAAATACAATGTATTACTGTATTTTTCATGTTTTTACACACTGAAAAATATCTATGAAACCTACACAGGACATAATTGAATTATCCAATATATTATCTTTTGGCTTATCTCTTGGTTGTAGGTAGATATTTCCTGGGCCACCTGACTGGATTGTCAATTGAATTGATTGTTGAATTGGCCATCCATCCTGTGCTGGATAAGAACCCATTAATTTGACCATGGAGTAGGGTTTATTGGCACTTATTTCACAAAGTTGCTGATTTCTGGCTTAGGCTCAAATTGCCAAACATAAGGCAAAGTTATCTGTGGGTCAAGAAAAGGAAGAAAATGCTTAAAACACTATACTCTAAATAGGGTGATGCCCCCATTTTCCATTCACTTCCAAGATTAGTGAGTTGCAGAATGGCATGAACTCCATGAGGTATTCCCATGAGGGCAGAAATACAGTCCTCAGGGATTTACCCATCACTTTATGTATCATTATTTCGAGGAAAACAAGGAAGACAGTTTTTGCATATAAAGTAATTAAATCTTTTCTTGAATTAGGCTTTGGAATTGTTTTTGCATGACCCTGGGGAGAGGCTGCTTGTGGGCTTTCTTTTTCATGGTGCTAGGAAGTGAGCATGTGTGTGCGTGTGTGTGTGTGTGTGTGTGATGTTTGTATGTGGGGAGTACACCTCGTGAGAAGAAAAGTGAGATAAATTCAAATATCACACATTTTCCTAAGATTTAAAAATTGTCTTCCAATTTTATATATTGTACAGATGATCCTTTGTGCAAATATTTTATGGTAACAACTTATAAATTTCATGTATGAATGATCATATATTCAAAATGGTTTCAAGATTAATGGACAAAAACATACGTTATAGATATATTTCTCTATTTATTAATTATAGTTTCATGCCTGAATTAATTGACTAATTCAGGTGATGTGTTTTAATTAAATTTATCTCAACCCTTTGGCACCTGCACCTATTGTAATATCAATCCCATTTAAAATGTT
>VMDR010034425.1:0-11082 GCA_007922815.1 Macrotus californicus
TTTTTCAGCCTCCTCAGTAATGTTTAATGGCTCTCTTTAGTAAGTTGAGGCATATTTTATATTATTCTAGAAACAAAATAGAACTGATTACTAGCCAGTGGATATTTTCATATTTTACCACTGATAAGTCTATTCAAATATTTGTTAGATTAAAGAAAATCATCTTTTAAAACATACTTTAATCATATTAGTATATTTGCTCTGAACATATATGAGCTACCATTTTTTAAAAGATTTTATTAATTTATTTTTAGAGAGAAGGGAAGGGAAGAAAAAAGAGAGATAGGGAAACATCAATGTGTGGTTGCCTCTTGTGTGCACCCTGTGTTGGGAACCTGGCCCACAACCCAGGCATATACCATGACTGGGAATCAAACAGGTGACCCTTTGGTTTTCAGGCTGGCACTCCATCCACTGATCCACACCGGCCAGCGCATGAGCTACCATTTAAAGATAACAGATACCTCTGAAGATTTTTATGAAGATGAACCTGTAATTTTAGAAATGCAGTGAGAACTGCCTTGAAAGTATTGAGAAGAAATAAATCACCAAGAGAAAGTCAATAGCAATAGAGTTATTTTAAACCACAGAGACTGCATCTGTCAAAACCCTCACAAGAATATGTTAACAAATGTGGGGTCAAAACAAACAAACAAACAAACAAACAATGACCTAAAGAATGGAAACACTTTGTATACATCCCGGTCTTCAAGAATGGAGTGCAGTAACTACAGGACCATTGCTCTAATTTCCCACGCAAGCAATGATGCTCAAGGTGATACAACTGAGGTGTTGACCTTATATGGAGCAAGAAATGCCGGATATTCAAGCTAGATTCAGAAAACAGGCACTCGAGATCTAATTGTGAGAATTTGCTGGACAGTGGAGTGCTCTAAAGAATTTCAGAAGGTTACTCTGTTTTACAGGTGACAGTAGAGCCTTTGACTGCATCAATCATGACAACCTATGGGTTGCTCTGAAAGAAACAGGCATGCCTCAGCACTCCATTGTCCTGACATATAACCTGCATTGTGAAAAGGAAGCTACTGTCAGGATAGAACAGGGAGAGACAGATGGCTTCCTGTTGGCCAAGGTGTCAGTCAAGGGTGCACTTTATCTCCCTGTTTAATCTGTATGCAGAACGTATCATGAGAAAAACTGGGCTAGCCTCAGAGGAGAAGTAGGAGTGAAAATTGGTAGAACTATTAATAACTTAAGGTATGTAGATGACACCACTGTATTACTGGCAGAAAGTAGCAATGATCTGAAATGACTTCTGATGAAAGTGAAAGAAGAAGGTACCAAAGCAGGGCTGCATCTGAACATCAAGAAGACAAAAGTCATGACTACAGAAGAAACTTACAACTTTAATGTAGACAACAAAGACACTGAAATTGTTAAGGATTTTATCTACTTTGGTTCAGTTATCAGTTCAAATGTAGACTCAGTTAAGAAATCAAGTGAAGCCTGAGACTCGAAAGGGCAGCAATCCCAGAATTAGGAAAGATCCCCAAGAGCGAAGATGTGTCATTAGAGACCAAGCCTAACATCATCCACAGCCTTCTCTTCCCAGTTACTATGCACAGATGCAGAAGCTGGGTAGTAAAGAAGGCTGAAAGGGGAAAAAAATGATGAAAAAAATTATTTTAAATATGGTGTTGGAGGAGAGCTCTACAAGTACCCTAGACTACCAGAAAGATGAACAAGTGGGTCCTTGAGCAAATTAAGCCTGCAACATCACTTGAGGCCAGAATGGCAAAGCTGCAGCTGTCCGACTTCATGCACACCGTAAGAAGGCGGGGTTCTTTGAAAAAGACATGAGGGTGGGAAAGATAGGAAGCAGCAGGAAAAAAGGAGGCTAAATACGAGATGGATTGAAAATATAAAAAAAGCCATAGATATGAGTCTCCAGGAGCTGAGCAGGGCTGGTGAGGACAGGACATTGTGCAGATCACTCATACACAGGGTCACCAGGAGTGGGAACTCATTCTGTGTCACGTAACACACAGGTTGAAAATCCCACCTTTTAAAACACGTTTTAAAGTATGTTAATGTATTTTCTCTGAAAATATATGAGTTACCATTTAGTGTCATAACTAAAGTCCTAGAATTAGCAAAATACAGAAATTTAGAGTTGAAAGGTTCTTAGAAGCATTCAACTCTCTTGTAAGATACAGAAGTGCAGGCTCCGTGAGGTTAACCAAAGTCGCATGGTGAGAATTATCTATAGTGGACAGTGATGACACTTGAAGACCTTCAACGCTTTGCTGAAGCTTTTCCTCTTTTGGGGGACCAGGGGAAATTTTAATTTATGGATTTTGTAATCATGAATTGTTGCTATTCTAAAATGTTGTTTATAATGTTATTTCTATAACAAAGAGAGTGGAAAGAAACTATTAAAAATTTCTACTTATATTTAGGTTTGATCTAAAAATTAATTGAACTTTTAACAGTTACTATGTACTGTGACATGCCCTTTGTTCCTGGTTTGGGGCATGGTGGCTTATCACTCATCATCTGTGTAGCCTTATTTTTTGAAATAACTTTCTTGACTACAAAGTCTGGGAAGGAAAAACAAATACTTTCCAGCCTCCTTTTCCTTTTGACTTTTACATTTGTTTGAGGTTTTTCCTGGTTAGATCACTTGCAAGAGATTGAGAAGGCAGAATGAGGTGGGGTCATCTTTCTGTCTCTGAATGGAGATTGGTGGGGGGGGCGGGGAGCATGTTCCTGTGGGAACATCGTTAGGTTTGTGCTTATCAAGAGGAAGATGGTTCTGGCAAGCCTGCTCTGTTTCCGAAATCACAAACTATCAAAGTTCTCAGCGATGGAATGCTTAGTTTTCACCTTTTTACTAGAGTAGCGACCCTGGCGAGCCAGTTCAGAAATAAAAAGGAATTAGTTAGTAATATGTGCAATGCCTGGATGAACCGCAAAAGCATCATGTTAAGTGAAAGAAGACAGACATGCAGGAAACATAGGATTCCATTTATAATGCATTCACAAACCAGACACCACTATAGACAGATTCTCTGTCAGTGGATGCCCGGGGGCCAGGGGGTGGGCCTGATGACAGTGGGGCAGGAGGATACTCTTTGGGGCGAGAAAACTAGTTTTTTTAATCATGGTGCTTACACACCAGAAGACATTTGTCAAAGCTGATTAAACTTTGTACCTAAGAAGGGTGACTCTTACTGAAGATACATTTTACCTCTATAAACTTGACTTTTAAAGAAATGTTGGGGAACACGGTCTTGATAAGTCTTCCTCTCAACTGCCCACATTTTACTGCCGTGGTTCAGAGCACGCCAAGGGAAACGTTTTGGTCTGGGCCTTAAACAACACACACGTGGTGTCACAGTTTCCGTGGGTCTGAAGCCCAGGGCTGGTCATTTGGGGTCTCTGCTCAGGACCCACATGGCTGCAACCCAGACGTGGGCTGGGCTGGGTTTTCATCTGAAAACTACCTGAGGAGGAATCCGCTTCCATGTTCACTCAGGTTATTGGCAGAATTTATTTCCTTGCACCTTTAAGTCTGAGGGCCCAGGCTACTTGTTAGTTAGAGGCTGGGGATGATCCTCAGCTCTTAGAGGCACTCTTGATTCCACGAGGTGGCCCACAGTTCCTAGCCACGTGGGCTTTCCCAGCATGGCTGCTTACCTGCTCAAGCCAGCCAGGAGAGGCTTTCTAGTGAGTCTGTTAGCAAGATGGAGTTTTATATGATTAAGCATCATCACAGGTACAGCATCCCTTCACTTTGCTGTATGCTGTTCGTTAGAAGCAAGGCACAGCTCCTGCCCACACTCTAGAGGAGAGGAAGACAAAGTAGTTAATGCCACAAGACAGATGTGTGTGGCCGGTGAGGGGGGCACCTAATGTCAGTGCATCAGAGGCAGGAGGAAGATAAGGGGAGTGAGCAGTTCGAGGCATGGTGGAAGCAGGTGGGAAACTCGGGGAAGTTTGCGGGAGGAGCGGGAGCTGGGTCAGAAGCAGGGAATTGCTGAGCGTGTGAGGGTGAGGGTTGGGCAGGGAGTGGATGGAATGAAGGCTCGAATTTGACACTGTCGCACTAACACCTCCTGGAGAGATGCTCATTCTCTCCAGAGACCAGCTCAGCTCAGATTTTTAAAAATATTTCAAGAGAATCAAAATGCATCTATGTGAATAAAATAGAGTAAAAATTTCACATTTCTTCCTCTCCCTCACACCCCAGATATCTACTGGTTATGTTTTCAGCTGGCTCATCCCAAATATCTATTGATTGGCCTTTATATACATACATTTTTGCACAAATGGGTCTGGCTCTATATATGGTTTTTGCAGCTTATTGAGTTGTTTTCCTCATCTGCCTTTTGCTTTTCCATATTACATCACTTGCATCATTTCTTTTCCTACTAATTATCCTGTTGATTCTTGTTTGAATGGAGGACCGCCTCAGGATGGGCTCAAGCATGGAACTTGGTGCGGAAGGGCGTTTTGGCTGGAGTACAGCTCCACTGTGGTCTGTTCCCACGGCACAATCTGAAGCGCCCTTGGGCTCCAGGCAAAGGAGCTGATCATCATGGCAGAGGGTCAGGCTGGTGTGTGCCTTTCATACGTGTTTGATTGACTATTTGGAGATCATTTATTCCTGTACTGTTGATAAAGGTCAGTTCTTCAAATGCTTGTAGCTGTTTCCTTTCTTTACACTCTGGCTTCATCTTCAGTGTCTCTAGTTTAATTGTCAGAAAATAGATCATTGGTTGAGACACAGGATTCTCTCACTTAATTCCAGAGAAATCCGCCCTTGGCCTGGGCTCTGGAAACACATTGGCTTTGTTTATCCTCAGTGGAGTTGCACTGGTTTTGCCTTTGAGTCGTAGATATTCCATTTTTCTTATTGTGAATGCATTAATTTTTTTTTTTTAACTCCAGCAAATTTCAGTGAGGAAGGCCAAGTAAATGTACTTTTCTGAAGCAGCATTTTTCTTTTAACTATTAACCACAACTAAAACTGAAACAGTTATATCATAATTAGGACTGGCAGAATCTCCAAAGTGCAAGCTGGATGTATGTTCATTTACATTGTATGCTTAAATGTATTTGTCTTATTCAGGTTAAAGGTTGGAATGCATCTGTTAGAACTAATATAAATGGACTCTCTAGGACCAACACACTCAGTTCTAAACCTGAGTGACCTCCACTAATGTTTGTTGTCATCTGGTAACCAGAACTTGAGCTGCATCCTTGATGCTCAGGGCTTGGGTCCAGGATCCCTCCGTGTGCCGAAGTGCCTTCAACACTTAACCACGTGAGAACCAAGAGGCACTCACTCATATTTTCATCAGGCTCATGTTAAGGTTAACCATCTGCTCCTCTCTGTCATCTGTTTCTTGACCTAAGTGACAAATGGTATATGTCACTTCAGTTCTCATTAGGTAGGCATCTGTATTCTGAGAAGGCTCCTTAATTAATCTTCATGTAGTGAATGTCGGCCAAGGCCATGCATGGAATTGCTCTGAAGTGTGAGCTGTCTTCACACCTTTGTAGGTGGTCCTTTAAGGTCAAGCCTGAACAAGATTGATAGGATGAGCACCACTGAGGATTCTGAGATAATTAATTTCAAAGGAGTTTGACTATATCTAGTCTTCTATTCATTGTGACTGAAACAGCATATTCAAATATTTGGTTCAAGTCATATTTTTCTTCTTTTATACCTTCCTCATGAAAAATGCAAAAATTGTGGGATCGTGGACTAAGGTGCTTTGAGATAAAGATTCCAGTAGACATACTAAGATGCTTTATAAAGATTCTGCAAGAACCTCTCAGACAAGAAGTGATTCTTTTCATTTCTCCCTCTAAGATAATATTCCCTTGTTCCTTCTTTGTATTTCAGTTACTAATGGATTGTGATCAAAGGCATTTGGTTTTTATCAAAATATATTTTGCATCTTTATTCCAAATTATAATTATTTGGCAAATATACAAGATATCTACATAAATAATTTAAACCAAATCTTTTAAAAAAACTATTTTTCAGCCACAAAAGACTAAAAGTCATATGTTTATTTATATACTAAATACTCCTGTGCAGTTATCTGTCTGCTCCCTGAGGGTGAATATAATGTGTTTTTTTTTTTCCATTCTAAACCCTTGAGACAACTGAAGCAGTACTTTGAACATCGCATTTGCTGCATCAACATTAGAATGAGAGCTAAGATGTGATTTCAAGGTGAAATTAATGTTAGCAGAGCATGTAACTCTCTAGTGACAATGCAGATCGGACTGTGCAGCCCGTGAGTGCTTCTGTGTTCCTCTGACTCTGCAAAGCCCAGTGCAAAGCAAGACGGGAGCGTGGAGCTTTCAATACGTGGCCTGGGCCAGGTGCCACTCAGGTCTTCTGAGCATGAGAATACTGTTTTCCTGCCAAGAGAATCCAAGAAATAGACCCAGCTCTTATGGTTAGCTGTTATCTTCCAAGTCAAAGGTAGCAAAACTGGCCTAGATGTACATCTTGTTTGAATCATGTTAAGATTTTTTTTTAAATTAATTGCTAACTATGTATATATAGTTTATTTCTTTTGAAAATTTGGTGGATGAAAGTACATTCTTCTTGAAAAGGATTGACTAGAGCGGAGCGGCTCTTGCCCTGTTGGATGGAGCCTGCAGTTTGTAACTGTAGCCCCAGCCAGCCCTTTGCACTGATCTTTGCCACCTGCCTGATTCAGTAGGAATTTGCTCTCATGGCCTCTGAATGCTTCATCCTAGCAATTCCCTGTGTCAGATTTCCTCTGTTGCCCTGTTTTGAGTAACAGTGAAGCATCTGAGCATCAAGAAAGCCAGATACTAAGTTGCCATGATCAGACATGATCAGACATGATCAGCCTCTCCTCCAACCTAAGCAGTGAGTGAGCTTGGTTTTCTGGCACAGAGTAGGGTCCAGAAGTCAGGACTGGTTTGCATCTGCAGATGCTAGAGCAAGGAGAAACAGAAAAAGCATCCCAGAAAAAGAGGACTCAATACCCCCAATTAGAGAGAGACAAATAGAGTTAATGACCTTTATGTTTTGACCTATATGAAGGGGTTGCATTAACATCTAGGCAGAAAAGCCTGACAAAATCTTGTCCTCGGCTGTCCACCCCCCAGGATCCAATGCAACTGTCCCTGTCTTTGCAAACCTGTGACTAGTACTTGTTTTAGTGACTGTGTGTGTGTGGAAGGAGGAGGAGAAGGTGAATGATACTGGTAGGTGGACAGAAGAATTAAATGATATGGAAGAGCCCAGAAATGGGTCAAGGACAATGACTGGTCTGAACATGGGGCATCTTGTTGGCAGAAGATACAGTAAAACAAGTATTCTCTGGGTACCTCCTTCACTTATTCCATGTAAGTCTTGGACTGTGGATTGGGAAACTGACATGTAGATGTGAGTCTGAAATTGAATTTAAACATTGTCCATCAAAAAAGGGAAATAAACTGGAAGCTACCATCAGAAACAGGAGGATTGATAGCTGTATTAGTTATCCATTACTGCAGTGATGCTGTATAACAAACAACTACAAACCTCAGTGACACAGAACAGGAAACATTGATCACTCACAGCTCACTTCTGCTGATTTGGGCTATCCTCCCTCAAGTGTCCAGGGTCAGCCGGGTGTCCAGGGTCAGCTGGGTGTGTCTGGGGTCAGCTGGGCGTGTCTGGGGCCAGCCAGGCATGTCCAGGGTCACCGGGTATCAGCTGGAACAAAAGGACACTCAGGCTCTGTTCCCTGTGTTTCACCCTCCCCTAGGCGTGTCCTTGCACTGTCTCACAGCAGCACTTGAGGCACAAGAGAGAGGACACACCCGACTGTACCAGTGCTTTCTTTGCCTCCCTCGTGTCATTTTTTGCCATTACCAGTTACATGGTCAAGCCCAGAGACAGACTGAGAGGACCCTGCCAAATTAATTCGTATTAAAACTCTCATTGAGTTAAGCAACTAGGCCTCTTAAGGTGTTTTCACTGCAGCATAACCGAGCCTACCTTGACTAATACAAACAGAATATTTTTCAGCATTATTTTTGTGTCACAGAGGACAGATTATACAGATGACACATACTCATGGCCATATGTTTTTCCAAAGTTTTATAATGGAAATTCTATACTTACACTTTAGGGGGCTTATATACTACACAAGGGGTCATAATACTTCTTTTTTCCTTATATGTTCTTATAGTTTTATTCTTATATGCATATGTAGGAATATATTTTGTGAATTTTAATATACGGGTTGTTACAGTAAATGAAATGGATAAAGTTGCAACCTCATACATTGTCACTGCATACACAATCACATATGAAACTCATCAATAATAATGCTGTATCTCAATATAATTTCGGCAGGTGAGTTTAAAGTAAAATAAATATAAATAATGGATGCATAAAAATTCTTTGAGGTCTGTATAATCACTGTGTTGAAGATAGCTATTGACTGAATTTGACACTATCATTAGGCTGTTAGTTAAATTCCATTTGGATTCAGTTACACTTCACACCCTTTTATCTTGGGCACTCAGCTACCAGTTCCCTGTGTCTGTCCAGAGCACTGGTTGAAATACAGCTATTGTCTCTGATACCCAGGGATGATATTCTCTACATGGGAGGTTTCCAGCTGCTGGTATTGTGCTGGGGGCTCCTCTTAGAAGATTTCCTCATGGGGATATAGATCTCATTAAAGCAGGAATGGACACTCAGAAAGCCCATTGTACCTTCAAATAAAGAGGAGAAATCTTCGCCTATGGCCTATGCTTATCTTAAAAGCCCCCTCACAGAATTTTGACAATTCAATTGGATACCACAGAAGATTATTTTATGTACAATGGTCTTAGGTAATCATAGAATATTTAACCAAAATGAACACCCTTTTAATAAAACAACTACCATTTGATTATATATATCAATGAAACAAAGATAATCTTTTGAAAGTAATCCTGAATTCACACAGGTTCTATCTTCCTTCACTCCCTAAGTATTTTCTCAGCAGAATACGTTTACATTTTGGTCCCAATGCTCTAGTTTTAAGTTGGCCAGTTGTTTTAAAATGGCCTTTTTCTCTCTTTAGCTCGGTTTTCAGTAGGACTCCCATTTCAGGGTCTCTCCTTTCCTTCAGCACTGTCGTATACTTTAGACGTTCCTGAGAACTGAGAGTCATCTTCCAAACCGGTATCTCTGTTGACCTTTGGTAGACAGGTAACAGGAAAAGGGTGCCAATCCAAGAGGCTGGCACAAAATACAACTCTACCGGGCAGACTACAGGCTCACAAATGTGTGTCACCGTGTGGCAGATTTTTCACTATCGGTTATTTTATTTGCCAATCACACTTAATAAAACTGAATAGAAGTCTGACCCTTAAATATTTCATTCCATAGTAAACTTTAAGTTCCTTAAGGTCAGGGGCCATAACCCTCAATAATTAAGTCTTTAAATCAAAACTTAATTTTCAGTAGATATTAATATGATATTATACACACAAACATTTTAAAGCCCAGTATATGAGAGGGACCCCCAAAAAACTGTAATTTATTTATGAAAAGTTGTATATTTATTCTTACATGTTTAAACTTCAGTCACCTTCAAAGTCCTCTCCATTTGATGCAATGCACCTATTGAGACTTTTTTCCACTACTCAAAACAATTTTTAACTCATCAATTTTGATGACTTTTACTGATTCTGCCATTTTTTGTTTCACCTCTTCTACAATGGCAAAATATTTCCTTTTGAGGACTTTTTTCTTCTGGGGAAACAAAAAAAGTTGCTCAGAATGAGATCGGGTGAATAAGAAGGGTGTGGCACCAGCTCATGTTGTTTTTGGTCAAAAACTGCTGAACACTCAGCGCAGTGTGGGCAGGTGTGCTTGTAAATCACCCATCATGAAATGGGCAAATGCATTGAGTCTTTTAAAAAATTTTACTAAAGCCAAATGCAGCTTCTCACAACATCACCAGCTGGTACACTGAAGCAGATAGGTTCCTAGAACACTCACCCAGTGGGAAGAAGCCTGTACTACAGGGATCCTGCCCTCAGAAGATAATTCTGTTCTGGGGAAGGATCCCCCCTCATATCTGGACAAAACCTTTGAGATCAGTGAAATGGAGTTTCTACGAAGCACCACCCAGTTTCCTTTGCTTTAAAAGGATGAGGCTGGACCAAAGAGGCAAACCCACTCTTTAGGAATTTAATTAAATTTATAGTCTGTTCCACTGTATTTGTTTCATGTTCATCCTTACAATTTCTAACTTCACAAAAAATCATTAAAATTTTGCTAAAAAATATTTTTGTATTGGAGAGAAGCTCATGAACTATACAGAGGTCCTTGTGGCAAGAATTTGAAGAAACAGCAATAAAGGGAAGAAGCGGTGCAAAGTATTTTTTGGAGGCTCTCCCTTCTGTTTTCCTTTTTTAAATAGTTTTTACATCTTGGTCCTTTTCTGCTCCTTTCACTGTGTCTTTGAGGAATGTAATTACCCTTCCCTTTGTTTTCACTTGCATTGCTGAAAATGTGCAACAGTTTTACCCAATACTCTCTTCATCAATGTCGACTTTTTCACTCAACTGCTTGTGCCCCTATGACAATTTAACTTCTAATAGCATACCCAGAACAAACTCATTTTTTCTTTGTCTCCAACCGTCTCTTCCTGTCACCCTCATGCTGAGTTCTCAGGTGACTCAGTCACCCTGCCACTGCCCAAGGAAAAGCTCTGGGAACATGCCACGCTCCTTCCTTCCCTGAACAGTTGATTAATTGCCAAGCCCTAACCCTCCTCTTATGTCTCTAACATCTGCTCCCTCCATTTCTGCTGCCACTCAGTTTATGCTTTTATTACTCCCTACTCCCCACTTTGTCTCCCAGCGGGCTCTGGGCCTTGACTCTGACCTGTTCCATCCTATCCACACAACGACAGACCAATGCTTCTGAAATGTAAGCCTGACCACATTGCACCAGTGCTTGATATTAAGGTTGGGTGCAACAAACCTATTCCACGGATGTTCACTTGATAAGTGTTGACATAATCTGTGGCAATTTTAAAAAGGTCGCCCTTTTAAAAAGAATGATTACTTACT
>VMDR010034426.1:0-11069 GCA_007922815.1 Macrotus californicus
GTGCCATATTCCTTGAGAGTTCTCACATCTAGATTTTTATATCATCACAAAAGGATTCTTTAAGTATTGTTACAAACTGTAGTTTTATATCAGCATTTTAAATACTTCTAATTTGTTGCTTTTAGCTAAAGTCATTTCAGTTTGTGGAATAAAGAACAGGTTCGCTATTTGCCTTAATCACTTTAGGTATTTTAAGCAGAATCGAGTTAAAATGAGCTTTTGAATATAGAAAATATTTTCCAAGTGAATTTTTTCAGCAGGTAGGGGAATGTTTCATTAGTTTGGCTTTCTTTTTGGTGTAATGAAGTAAACAAGGGTTAATTATTTGAAAAGTTAAGTCTTTTTATAAAGCAGTGAGAAAAGGTATCTTTCCAAGAGCTGTTCTTGAATTATCTTCACAAAAAGCAACATCATTTCAAAAAAAGTACAGAATAAAGGGTCATGTGCAAGATCTAACTTGAAAGGCCTTTGAATATATATACTCTTGGATCTGGAGAAGCATAATGACATCTGCCTTTGATTATAGTTACATGGAGAAATTCAAATTCTAGAGCTGTTCTTCAAACACTTCAACGTACACAATAATATTATGTTCTAGGAATATGGCACACGGTGCTTATTTTTAACATGATTGTATATGTCTGACTGCTTGTCTTTGAAATGCATTTTTAAAAAGAAGACATTTATGGTGAAATCAGAATTTTTCATGGTCTAAGCCATGTTTATCTTAGGGAATTCAAAATAAACTATATGAATAAAGGTTTCTGTTTCACAGTTGATCAAATTTATGGAAACTGGTTTAGTTGCTAAAGTGTTGTGCTTTTATATTGTTGAACACTAATGAGAATGAGGAAATTAGGGTTTTGTGGTATTTGGGAAGAAAAAAATATTAGGAGAATACTAATTTAGGACAAAAAAAAATAGCATCTATTTGTTTTCAGAGGAGCCCTGGCTTCCTAACCGCCAGGAATCCAGTCACCAGGTGTAGGTACAGTCATTTTTACTCTGTGTTAACCGCCAGGAATCCAGTCACCAGGTGTAGGTACAGTCATTTTTACTCTCTGTGTTGTTGCACTCCGTTTGCAGATTGTTTTAAATTTCACCACGATGGACTTATACAAAAGTAGTTTGTGCTGGTATGACTACATTGAAGTCAGAGATGGATACTGGAGGAAGTCCACTCTCCTCGGTAAGAGATGATTTACCTTCTATGTGGTTATGCATGGAGTCTGTCCTGCCTAAAGTCATCCGAGAGTTAAAACTGTATGAGACCAACATTTTCATTCTATTATTCTTTTTTAAACCACAGTAAAAGTACTCACAGACAGATCAATAAATAAGTAATTGATTTAAACTAGCTTGAATTATGAGGGAGTACTCAGATCTGATTTAGTATAATGCTTGAGAATAGCTTTCAGTGTATTATGTTTAGAGTGGCTACTCATCACAGTGTCTCTGTATTTTTAATTTTAAAGACATACTTTTAATGAGAAAACCAGAGAAATTGTGTGTGTCTGTGTTTTGTTTCGTTTGCTCAGGCAGTCGACCGGGAGCCGTTCAGTACGGCTGTCGGTAGCTGGCCTCCTGCACCAAGCATTTTAGCTTGTACTGCAGACAACTCAGGTTCGCCTCGCTGAGACTTGCTCTTGTGGCTGAGAAGAAGCCTCTGTAGTTTGTGTCATAAATGGTAGCTCAGATCTGATGCTCAGGAAAGCCTGGGGCCAGCGTTGAACCACAGACCACACCACTGACTTGCGTGAGGCACTTTCTTTCCTGTTGCCTCTGTTTTACTTAATGGCGAGAGCTGTTGTGAGCAGGGCAGCATCTCCTCTGCGTGGGTTTGTTTTGAGATTGTGACTTCTCCTTTATTCTTACAGGTAGCTTTGCTCAGTTATGTGTTAAGTACTACATGGATCTTCTTTTTTCGTACCATCTAAAACCTATTGATGGTACACTGCTTGCTGTATTAAAAGTGGCAGCGGCCTTTGTAAGTCCAGGAGACCTGTAGAAGTGTTTAAAAGGAAGGAAAAAATAAAGACCTGAACTAATTTGATAAGTCAGGTTGAGGAAAATAGGGCCTTGAGCCTTTGGTTTCTTAGCCTAGATGAAGCAATTTCTGATATATGTCTGTGCGTTCCAAAGAAAGCATTTCATTTGACTCCGCGTGTTGGAGAATCAATGTAAAGCTAAAATACTGGAGAGCACAACCTTTCAGAGCGCCCTCAGCATTACACGCTGCAGCAGCTGGAGGCCCTTCACGATGCTTCATTGGGGTGGGAGTTTTCGTGTGGAAAGCTCTCCCCGCCATGCCCTCCAAAACCAAGTGTAGTCATCAGACCAGCAGCATCAGAATTGCTCGGAGGGTTGTTAAAAATGTGGAAATTCATGTTCACTCTGTCCCTTCTGAATTAGAGGCTGTATTTTAAGACTCCCTGGCATTCACAGGCACGTTAGGGTCTAAGAAACATTGCTCCCTTTTACGTGCCCGCGATGTACTTTGCCAGTTAGGAAGACAGTTCCTCACCTGTTGCTGCTGCTGTGAATTTATTTGACACTGACTGCCATTTATAATACACTAAAACTGTGTGACATCATTGCCTGGGGCACGCAAAAATAGATGACAATGGATTATGGTTTGTAGAATAATCTCATGTGCCTTGTCGTATTTAACCACTTTGTACTCATGTGGGAGCTCAGAGCACAGTGGCAGACACACAGCGAGAATTAGTTATTTGTGGAGTGTTGCAAGAAGAAAGATTATGACAGGAGTTACTATATTCATGTGGTATGATAGTTACCTATGGATATTCACTTAGAAAAAAGCCAGGACTTCCATTCCACTTTTCTGGTACTATTTGCCGTTCCGCCCACTGCACTACAGGTAAGAGTGTTGCAGGTGAGGCAGGACATGTGCAGCAACATAGGAGCCTCGGAGCAACGTGTGGGTTTCTAAGAACTCCACGTGGAGTTGAGGCGTGCTTTGACCAAGTCACTCCCCTGCTAATGACCAGACTGACAGCTCAAACTGGTTTCTTGTACTTTTCTCTGTTCTCTGTAGAATAACACTCCCCACCTCGATGTAGCACCTGTTTATGAGTGTCTTTTGAACTAGCCGTTTCCTCATTTTATAGATAAGATGCTGACATCAGTTAGTTAATCTGAGCATATGTTCTAATATTTTATAAATAGATACAAAGAGACTGTTTTATTTATCTACCTTTATTAAGTAAATTTTAAGGTACAGTTATGATTCTAGTTACTAAGGACCCAGATCAGGTTTTATGTATAATTTACAGCTAATGCGGAAAGCAGTGAGCATATAGAGTCATATTTAGGAGTCTCTCTTTATTCTCATGTTTTTTAGGCAGATTCTGTGGGGACAAGCTGCCTGAAGTCCTCACCTCCACAGACAGCAGAATGTGGATCGAGTTCCGTAGCAGCAGTAATTGGGTGGGAAAGGGCTTCGCGGCGCTGTATGAAGGCAAGTCGCTCTGAGCTTTTCAGGTTCTGTCCCCAAAGAAGAGCCCTTAACAGAAATATTCTTTCTTTCAAAAACATGAGAGAATAAAGACAAATAAGTACAAATTCACTAGGGTGATATTGTCACAGTACTTTAATTATGTTTTCAAAACTTGTAATATTCACAAGGATGATTTTTCATAAAACTACCTGGTGAATGCAAATGGCAGGAACAACCTGTTTGCTAGTACCAATGATATATGGACATACAAAAGTACTCAGGGATGTGTGTGGGATGGGGAGGAGGGCACGAGAGCTCTTAAACTGCAAATGTCTTTACATGCCAGTATCACAATAGGAAGAAATTTATCGTTTTTGTTCCTACTGGATTTGTGTCTTTTTGGTGCCTGTATTTGCTGAAATGCCCTGTTTTAGGAAACTGCACAGAAAGTAATTGTGCACATTCTGGAGCATGCATTGTCCAGCGGAGAGGGTCAGCATTCAAGGAAGAGCTCACTAGGCGCTTTGTTCTCCCCTTCTCTAGACAATACATTGGCATTGTACTCCCTGGCTTGCTCCCTTCTCGCCAGGTTGTGGGTGGAGGAGACCCTTCTTGCCCCTGCCTCTGCTAGGACAGGAGTTTAGGAAATTCAGAAGACAGAAGATTTCTGCCTGCCTTGAACTTTGAAGTAAATGGAGGCATTTGCTTTCAAAGATTAGCTGCATGGCAGTGAAAAGGGTTATTTGGATGGAGCGGCAGATGTTCAGCACATGGCACCAGCCCACTGCCAGAGGCCCAGAGGGCCGTGCGGAGCTCCGCTCCCGGTCAGCAGTTTCACCTGAGGTCACAACACCGACAGCAACTGCTCAGGGCATCACAGGGCAAACCCACCCTAAATGTACAAAATCTCTAAAGGTTTTTCAGTGTTAAAATGGGCTTTTTTTTGAGTAAAGATGTGAATTAACAGTGATTAAAAATATCATCTCTTCCTGTGCTATTATCTAATACTTGTAGCTAAGTGGCTAGGTTTTTCTTTTCTTTTCTTTTTTAGCAGCATCTAAATATTTACAACAGTACAACCAGCCAACTTTGATTGCTATAACCTGGTCTTTATGGACTCAGCCCCAGGCACTGAACTAAAATGTTATTTTAGAAGAAAATGAACGTGAAACGGTGTGTCGAGGTTTATTTATTTATTTTTGCCTTCCCCAGCCATCTGTGGAGGTGAGATACGTAAAAACGAAGGGCAGATTCAGTCTCCTAATTATCCCGATGACTACAGACCGATGAAGGAGTGTGTGTGGAAAATAACAGTGACAGAAGCCTACTATGTCGGACTGACCTTTCAGGCCTTTGAGGTAAAGTCTTTCGGGCAACCTTCTGGGGGCGCGTGCTCCATAAATGACAGTGGCATTTAAAGGGATCCTCATTAAATAAGCCAAGAACCAGAGAATCAGCTTTTTAATCAGCCAAGAAGCAAAGGATTGCCTATAAAATGTAACATCAAGAGCCAAAGCAGTTTGTCCCCCCCCCCATCTTTTCTCTTCTTGCAGGCATTTTCTAGAAGATTAAAGTGAGTTTACATTATCTGTGCTATTTGAATTAGAATGTTTGAAGTACTGACAATAGTTTCTTTTGACAAATGCCCTGGCTTGTTTCACAAGGCTGTTTGAAGGGTCCATTAAATAATAGAACTTTTATTTCTCTTTTAAACTAAGAGGTTAAAAGGTAGGCCATCTTTTTTGTTGTTGTTGGGGGAAAATCCATTTTTGCCATTATACAGAAAATTGTTTATATCAGAAATAGGGATTTAAGTGTTCTTAGGAGCTTTAGACCTCATGAAGAACATTTATCCAGGAGGAGGTGGCACCGGCATCATGTTATTACATGAGGACAGAATAAACCAAGGGCCCGTCAGCATTCTGGAGCACAGTCTGGACCCCAAATTCCCAAGCTGGCTGATGAGTCATTTTCGTGGGGTCAGAAGAATCGAGTTAGGGATTACAAGCCAAGAGATGAGGGAAGTGATCAGGAACTCCAGAGTGTGTTTATATTAAAAAAAAAAATCGATCTAAAAATTGAGAGCCCAAGTGCAGTGGGAAGGAACGATGAGATGGAGGTGGTAAGTCCTGGTATGTGCTGCGAGACGCCACATCCGGAGATTATTACTTTATTGCTTAGAAGGAAGATTCACTGTCCAGGCAAACAGAAGGCCGAAGAGAACCCCATCCGCCTCCAGAGTGTGCTGAGTGCAGTGACTGTGGTGGTGTCTCTGTCCCCATAGCAGGGGCCCCAGGGGAATCAGGCATCACTCAATCATAAACCCAGAGAATGTTGCACCCCACTGCAAGCTGTGTCATATAATTTTTGAGCCTCGTCTCTACCTCTTTGCATGTGCCATTTAATTTCCAAGACATATTTTTTTAATCATGAAAAAATGATCTTTTCTGCTGCAATCATGTTTATGTTCTTGGCAGTTTTGCATTTTTGGAAAACTTGGTTCTGAGATTATTTGAATCACATTTGCATTTTGTTATTTTAATGGATCAATAAGATGGCAAACATTATTCAAATTAGACCACTTTATCATTAACAGTAAACTAAAATTGGGTAGGATTTTCACCTGCTGCATAGAAAACAAAAGAACTGGTCCATTGAAAAATCATCTACCTAATAACCTCAATAGTTGTATGTTGTAATGTTGCAAAAATTAAGCAATGAACTGTCTTTCAATATATAACTCAATGTTTTATGAAATTTTATTACAGAAGTGAGGTCAGAAAATGCATTTATTCCATGCATCCAAAAACTAGGATAGTACAAAGGACAAATAGGAAAGATTTACATTTCAGACACTTAGAATCATGCCAAACACAAAGTAGTTACAATAAATACTTGTTGATTGAGTGAATGCATAAATTATTACTAAGCTTTGGGATTAGGGAAAAGTCATGTCATAGTTTGGCTCACAGTGCATTTTGTTTATTATCTATAGTTTTCCTGTTCTTTCTTAATTTTGATTTATTTCCTTATTTTTTTTCCTCCTTCATTTATATGTTGGATATATTTGAGTGTCTACTGGGACTCATCTTTAAATGACTAGGCCCAAACCTTTGATTGTCTTACTGATCCACACACTTCAGTTCTCCTTATTTCAGTACTTACTGTTTCAGCATGTCACTGTTTACTCAAAGAACATCCTTAATTCTACTTTTCTCTTCAACCCTGAGGCCAACCCATCAGCACATTCCATTTGTTTTTTCTTCCAACCATGTGCCGTACATGACCACATTATACCTGTGTAACTTTCTGGCCACCACTCTGTCCCCACCACCGCCCCTTCTCTTAAAAGTTGGTGATGTCCTCACGTCTCTACCCTGATCTCCACGCGGCCAGAATGATACTTATATAATGTAAGTTAGGTCCTAGCGCTACTCTGCTTCAACATTTTCAGGGATTTTCGATGTTACCTACCATAAAACACAGGTTTAATTTTCATGGACCAAGGCAAGCCACGACTTGGTCCCAAGCTCCTTTTCCCTCTCTCTGTGCCTGCGTCTCTGGACCTTCCTTCTCTTCTTTAAAAACACCAGGTTTATTCCCACATCACAGCCTTCTACTTCCAGGTCTTTGCTTTTTTTTTCTCCTCTCTTCCTTAATTCAGATTTCTGCTTAATCATCGCCCCCTTAAAAATTCCTTTCCTGGTAACTCTAAAATATATTTTCTTACGTAAAATTGTCTGTAAACCATTATTCTGTTTTACTTTGGTTCATTTGCACTTAAACATTTTGGAGGTTGTTATGGATTTGTTTACATGGTCTTTGTCTCTCACTATATATGATCGTCAGAGGGTAGGAATTTTGTCTATCTTATTGATCACTGTATCTCCTGTACTACTAGATGCATGATTAATATCTGATGATGGGAGGGATGAATAGATGGATGAATTGTATGTGAGTGTGTGAGCACGTGATGCTCAGTGGCTGGAAATTAATATATCCTTTCTTTATCAGGGGTACACAAGCTTCCATACAAAAGGAAACAGGCCTGGATAGGTAAAAAGCTTTACATTATGGAGGACCTAGCATGCAGTGTGCCTGAATTGAACTAGAGATCCTGGGTTCCAAGACAGTCAGAAGCGACAAAGAATTTAGAAGTGTCTTAATATGCCATCTAAATCTTTTTAGATTAGGGGACTGAACTTAGGCCATTAACCTAGTCTCACACAATGAGCACTGAACCAGCATTAAAACCCAGGTAGGGTGGATTTTCATTACTCATAGAGTCTATTTACAAATCTGCCTACTCTCAAAAATTTGTTTGTGACCCTTAAATCAATACTCACGGTGCTTTCTGGGCTACTCATGGACGTGCACAGAGCAGCAAAATATTTGAGGCATCTGACGTGCACCAGCTGAGGCATCTGCAGGCATCCAGCTTTGATGTGCCCAATGGAGAAAATATGTATTTTAGATAAGCATCATTCAGGCATGAGTTATAGTGCTTTTGGCCATGAGTTCAGTGTTAATGAATTAACAATATATACAATATATAAGGTGCCTTTAAACAGAAACACATAAAAGAAGATTGTATATGGATTGCTTGACAAAAATTTTGTGATCAGAAGTTTGCAGATACCTAACCCAGTATTTCTGAGGGAGCAATGTATCCATTAATTCAGTGTTTTCAGTGACTTAACTACCCCTAAATACTGAGAATTGACTGTATATATGCTTTAACTTGTTCTAGTGGTTACTAGGAGGTTTGTTTCATTTAGTCAGTTGTCTGTTTACAACTATTTTTGTTTATATATTTTCAATATACAGTTTATACATGTAATGTTGAAAATGTATAATTTTTAGAAAGTCCTCACCAATCTTCAGTGTTTTGTGGTTTTATTGGTTTCTATTCACTGACATCAGTCTGTCATTTTTCAAAAAGTCTTTCTATTTTTGTAACTTTTTAATTGTCTATATTACCTTCTCCCCTTTCAGATAAAAGATCCCTTAAGATAAATTTGTCCATCATTCTATTGAAATCTATAAAGAATTTAGTAGCTGTCCATTATTTATGCCTTTTTTGTGAATTTATGTTGTGACTTTAACTCTCCTAATGATATTTGGGTTTCAATGTAAGTACAGAAAGAAAATCGGAACAAGTGCTTTTGTTAATGAATCTCGGGCATCTCTGAGCAGAAAGGGACACTATTTGGGGATTATGGAATCCTGATACTCCTGTAGGCACACCCTGCGGGAAGCTTTTCTTTCTGTAGCAGTTACCGGAGCGTGGCGTCGTAAGACCAGTTCTGACCTGACTTTGTGCATGCCTGTAGATAATGTCTAAAATCACTTTGGACAGCTTGTCTGCAAGCTGGCAGCAGTGATTTGTAAAGAAGCCTCTGTAGTGCTATTTTACTTGAGTGGTTCAGTATGCTGAAATACAGAAGAGAAAATGTTTGGAATACTGGAATTGCTTATCACACCCACTTTCGAGAAATGTTAATAAAGCAGGAAAGAAGTGAAATAAACTCAGGGCTTACTTGTGTTTACATTGAAATCTCCACCTATGTTACTTTAAGTGGGGTTAAGTTTGAGGTACTTGTCCACGCTTCTGCATACTATTTTGGTTGTAGTTCCCTTGTGAAACCTACAGATGTTTAATAGTCTTAACCATCACTACTGCAAGCTACAGTGTCCTGAACTATTGACAAAAGTGTTTATCTTTGTACTTTGTGGATTGCCTAACTAAAAGTAATCTTTTCACTCTTTTAAGAATTTTATATTAGTTTAAATTAGGTAGACTAGTCTTTGTTAATGAACTAGGAAGCCTAGACAGGGAGATCTTAATTATTGAAGATTTTTATGCTTGTGATATGCTGTTTTGGGATGTTTGGCTGACAATATATATTGGTTAGTAACTATCAAGGAGAATTAAGTACTTCTTCAGAATTATGATTTAGGATATAAGTCTACTCTGAAAGATTACCACTTATATTTTAATTTTGTTTTAAAAGGCAGTTAACTATTGTTGATGCAGATGCATGGAGGTGTTTCGTTCTGTAGGCTTGTTTTTTTGGTCTGTCCACGACTACCGGAATGTGGGCTTTATTCCTGGGCAGTGTAGCTATTACCATGCACACTTGCCAGAGATGTTCTCATTTGATATAAGTTATCTGTTATGTGACCATATCCATATCCATAGTAATCTTTTTATAGCAGTTGTATCTATTAATAAGATATACATCCACATGTTTTCACTCCTTAAGATCGAAAGACATGACAACTGTGCCTATGACTACCTAGAAGTTCGAGATGGGACCAGTGAAAACAGTCCTTTGATAGGGCGTTTCTGTGGTTACGATAAACCTGAAGACATCAGGTCTACCTCCAATACTTTGTGGATGAAGTTTGTTTCTGACGGAACTGTGAACAAGGCAGGGTTTGCTGCCAATTTTTTTAAAGGTAATTTGAAATAATTTGAAATGTGAGATTTTCCTTGTCGGGGATAAATGTGATATTTAGCTTTGAGGTAAGGGACAACTGGAGTAAAGTGTTACTGAAAGTTGATGTCTGCCTTGTTCATAAGGGGATTTTGGTGGGTTTAGATGGGAAAGGTTATTGGTAAAATACTGGAATTTTGGACTTTGTAGCACATGATTGGAGTTCCATTAAGATATTCTATCATTTTTTAAATGAAATAGAAAAATCCAGAAAGGGATATATAGACTAGGAGAAAAGAACTGCAATGTGGTCAACAAAGGATTCATATCCAGAAAGGGGTTTATTGACTTGTAGTTCATCTATTTATTTCTAGGTGGCAGCATTTTGAAATCACCCATTACAGAATGGCTTTCACTACATGGAAAATAATTTATGGCATCCTAAATTGTCTTTTTTTTTTTAAAGAAAGTTTTTTTAAAGATTTTATTTTACTTTACTTTTAGATAGAGGGGAAGGGTGAGAGAAAGAAAGGGAGAGAAACAGCCAGGTATGGTTGCCTCTCACACGCCCCCCACTGGGGACCTGGCTCACAGGCATGTGCCCTGACTGGGAATCAAACCAGCGGCCCTTGGGTTCACAGGCTGGTGCTCAATCCACTGAGCCACATCAGCCAGTGCACTTTCTTTTTATTTTTGACAAAGACTTATTACTGATTTGACACTTAAAATTTATTTTTGACAATTACTTATAAGCCTTAATTTTGTTATATAACAAAATTTTCTTGTTCCTTATTTAGTGTGTATTACTAAAGTAAAAAGAAAACTATTTTAGTACAAATAGTAACATCAAATATGCATTTAGAAATTTTAGAGATGCTTATGTTAGGTTTGTCATTGTAGAATAAATTGTTTTATGGGAAGAGAAAAAATTTTTCTTTACTGATTTTTATAGGATAAATGCTTGATTCAGTTGTGTATGTCAAAATTTGATGTGATAAATATCTATCATTTTCATTATTTAAAAAACAACAGTATAATGGATTATTCCTAAGAGTTACTTAGGTATTTATCATATGAATTGAAAGGCAGAGAACATTGGCACTTTTACTATATACTGTATTCACAATATTTATTAAAATATACATTTACATGCTTTAAGTGTCTCTGTG
>VMDR010034427.1:0-11067 GCA_007922815.1 Macrotus californicus
CCTGCTTTCTCTGCTCCCCTTCCCAAGAGCACCTGCTTTCCTCATGGCCCTCAGATAAATCACTTGAACAAGAATCCCAGTCTTGGACTCTGCTTTAGACAGGTATTAACATTCTCATTTCATATGTGATAAAATGAAGCTCATAAAAGTTAAATAATATTTACAAAATCACACAGTTAGAAGGACTGGAGCAAAGATTTGTCCTACTCCGAAAACATGTGTCTTCCAGACATGGCAATGCCATTTGGTCTGAGTCAGGAACCAGAGTCTATGCTGCTGCTGTTAGGCCACTTGAAGAGTTTTGAGAAGGGCACTTAGATCGACCTCTCCAGTAAATGTGTTACTGCATTCATTGGCTTTATATTTTCCTCTAGTAAAAAGTCATTAAAAGTATTGTGCTAACAGCTTTCTCTGTGGTAACTCCGCCTTTGCTTTTGGGTACACGTCAGAATAAATTTCTGAAAGCAGTGAAAAGTTAGGTTATTTTCAATAAAATTCTGAGTTAATTTCATGCAGTTCTTTATGCTGGGTATCTACTTTTTATTCTCTTAAGTATCATCTGGAATGTTTATCCCAGGTTAATTCAAGTGCAAATTTGTTTTAAATATACATCCCAGTAGACATGGACGTGGTTATTTTCTAATGTAACAGAGGGGAGGAAAACTGTGGCTCTGATCTGAAACATGAAGATGGATCTTTGGCAATGTCTGTAGAGATGGAAGATGCAGTGATGTTTCTCATCTGCAGCTACAGCCCACGGGTTTCCCCTAGAGAGGGCTTTCTTGGCTTATCTGAATATTGCTTCAGACACCCATATACCTCTCATCCTAAAGTGCACTCAGTTGTAGGCAGGGTATAGATTTATAGGCTTTTCAGACTAAAATAGACTAGTCCTAGCCATGACCATCTATTTAGGACTGAGGTCAGCTAAGCAAGGAACTAACAAGACTGAGTTTTCAAGGTCAAGACAGAACATGGTATCACAGGAGGACAGTTATTTTTAGGGCAGAAGATAAGGCACCTTTGGTTTTGCTTTTAAATAAAGAACTCCAGACTCCTCTGTGGTAGAACAAATTTATATGTTCTAACCTCTTACCTCAACAACAAATGTGAGTCCCATTGAAAGCTAACAAAACTTTATGATAAACCACTTTAAATACCTATATACAGCAGAAATAGCCCAAATGAGGTGCTACCTATAGGATGGAAAAGAAGAAGATCAGAGAGAATGGTTTTGGCAATCCTGGATCTCCTCTGTCCATCATAGTCACACATTCTCTAAATATAAGATTGGCTCCCTGCCAATATTCCAATTGGATGGACAAGACAGTAAGCAACATTACTGATTATGAAAGAAGTATTTAGAGAGACTTCTTAAAGCCCTCATACTCTTTGTGTTCCAATCTGAAATCCATTGCCTCTGCTTATTTTTATATATATCTATAAATTCTGAGAATTTTTATAAAGTGATATAGCACTGAACCCAGGTCCATGCAACATAACAGGAATATTCACATGTACAGAGTGTGCGTTCCAAAGGGGCATATTGGAATAAATGGGACTTGGAAATATTTGAACTTGGGTCCAAATTTTTCCTCTGTTACTTAAAAGCCACATGGCCTTAAACAGGTTGCTAAATTGCCCAACACAAGGGGTGTCAAACTCATTTTCACCAGGGGCCACATCAGCCTCCCGGTTGCCTTCAAAGAGCCAAATGTAGAGCTCCTTGTACCTAGGTAAGGAGTAGTTGCATTTACACAGTCCTAAAGTTACATTCGGCCCTTTGAAGGCAACCAGGAGGCTGGTGTAGCCCCTGTGAAAATGAGTTTGACACCCCTGGCTAGCACCTCACTTGTAAAATTATGCCTATACTTCATAGTACTCTTGTAAAAAAATGACTAAAATACTCCTGGCATCTATAATTGTGCCTTTGACCAACAGATTTTAAAAAGTAGTTATTCTAAGATTTTATCATTTTATAGATTAAAAAAAATAATGCAAGTAAGTTTGCCAAGACCAGCTCAAAGTCCTACAACTTGCCATTGTAAAAGCCTGCTCTAAAACACAGAGATTCTGGTTTCTTATCTATTTTCTTTTCCTAGTCTACCATTTAGCTTCTTGATCTTTCGTCACAGGAGCTAATTAATTGGTATGGTAAATAAGTGTGAACTGTTGTAACTATTGGACTGTGTTTGACCAAGGCCACACTGATCACATTTTATGAAGACACTAAAAATAAAGGTGACCGGCTTGCCTTTGAAATCTCAAAAAGAAAGAAAAGTTGAGAAATTTCAAAGTTGGGATGCTTTGTAGTTAGATTATTTTTTCATTACAAGCTACAATTGACAAAAATGTTATGCTTCCTTGGAATCACAAGAGGCAGTCTGGATTACATAGTGTAGAAAAAATATTACATCATGTACATTGAATTAAAAATATGAAACAAGAAAAAATGATCTTGGATTAAGAACATTCTTATAATGTTATTGGCTAAATAATTATAAATAATTCATGCTATGCTAAATTTAGGGAGTTCTACATTCTACTGAACTGATGAAAATTCAACAGAGAATATGACTAGTCCAAATATTAAGCTCTTTTATTACAAGCTTTGATCTTTGAAATCTTTCTAAAAAATGCCTTAGTGGAAGCTTAGAATCAGTCTCTTTCTAACGTAAAGTAAATTGGACTCAAACTGTTCTGACCTTGAAATCTTTAACACAATTAGAAAGTATATATGCCAAGCATCAGGTACACATTAAAGAGGCAATCCAGATGCCTGGAAAGTAAGGAGGAATTCATTTCAAAATTTCCCCTCAGATAGACATGATTCTGTGGATTTGAAGGTGAAGTGCAGCTCCTGGGGAAGCATATTCAGAATATCCAGCACACCAGGCTTTGCTTGACAACCTAGTGAATTCATAATCAGAGACAATCAGACAACCGTGTGAGCTTTTGCCTCTGATAAAGAAGTCCGCTGACAGCTGCAGGTGCTAAAGTCAGACTCCCATGCAACTTTCTTCCCCACTTTAACGTGACTCAATAAACTGCCTGCACTTGTGGTCCCTGCCCCTTTGCCCCAACCACACAGAAAAGAGACAGCAGCTGGTACAAAAAGACAGCTGCTGATAGACCGTCTTAGGAGAGACACGCTGCAGACTTTTTAACTTTAAACAATTGCAATGCTTTCTCTTTTTTATCACTTTTAATTGTTATTCTCTCAGAGTTGTCCAAATTTTTCCCTCTTTGCTGTCCTCTGCCCATGCCACCCCCTGCTCTGCAGTCAATCCCCACACCATTGTCCATGTCCGTGGGTCACTCATACATGTTCTTTGTCTAGTCCCTTCCCCTTCTTTCCATTATCCTCCTCACTCCTCCCCTCTGGCTGCTGTCAGATTGTTCCATATTTCTGTGCCTCTGGTTTCATTGTGCTCATTAGTTTGTTTTTGTTCATTAGGTTCTTCTTACAGGTGAGAGATCATATGGTATTTGTCTTTTACTGCCTGGCTAATTTCCCTTAACATAATATTCACCAGTTCTATCCATGCTGTTATGAAGGGTAGGAGCTCCTTCTTTCTTTTTGCCAAGTAGAATTCCATTGTGTAAATGCACCACAGTTTTTTTTATTCACTCATTGACTGATGGGCACTTAGGCTGTTTCCAGCACTTGGCTATTGTAAATAGTGCTGCTATCAACATAGGCATGCATAAGTTCTTTTGAATTGGTGATTCGGGATTTTGGGTATATTCCCAGCAGTGGAATCAATGGGTCAAAAAGCAGTTCTGTTTTTAGTTTTTTGAGGAAATTCCATACTGTTTTTCACAGTGGCTGCACCAGTCTGCATTCCCACCAACAGTGCACTAGGGTTCCCTTTCTGCCACATCCTCACCAACACTTGTTTGTTCATTTATTCACGATGGCCATGCTGACAGGTGTGATATCTCATTGTGGTTTTAATTTGCGTTTTTCTGATGGTTCGTATTGTTGAGCAACTTTTCATATGTCTATGGGCCATCTGTATGTCCTCCTTGGAGAAGTGTCTATTCAGGTCTTTGGCCCTTTTTTTAAATTGGATTGTTTGTCTTCCTGGTGTGGAGTCGTATGAGTTCTTTACATACTTTGAATGTCAAACCCTTGTCCGAGGCATCACTGGCACACATGTTCCCCCATACAGTCGGTTCCATTTTCATTTTGATGATGGTTTCTTTAGCTGTGCAGAAGCTTTTTAGTTTGATGTGGTACCATTTGTTTATCTTTCTCCTTTATTTCCTCACAATACTTTCCAATCTTTTCAGTTCCACATTTTGGTCTCTTTTAAAAAACAAGTTTATCTGTGCCATACATTTCTGCTTTTGAGTACCGTCGGTTTGTTGTTTTAGGCTGTGCGACATGAGGATTAGGGAAACATTCCTCTCTGCTGGGGGTGGTGGTCAGAGGAGAGCTGCTGTAAGTCTGGTACTAGAAGGCTGGAAGGGGGGTTAGTCTAGGGACTGGTGAGGAATATACATGTAATATTCTACACAAGCTGTCTTAGCAAAGTCCTGAGGGTAGATGCTTAAGATTTCAAAGGCCATGTGTCCTATTCTTTTTAATATTGAGGTTGGACACAAATATAACTAGAAAACAGTCATTTTTATATGTTCACCTGTAGGTTCTAACATAGAGCCTTGAATGCAACAGATAGTCAAAAATATAGCTAGTAAAGGAAACAAATTTATAAGAGCTCTTGACCTTGTCATTCAATTTTGACATAAATGCCACCTCCTCAGCAGCCTTTCTTCCCCCATCCCTCACTTCCCTGCAAGATACTTGTAATTCTCCATCACATGACCTCTTTTTGTTTCAGCATCTGCTAGTTTCGTGTTTATTTACTTGTTGATTTCCTACCTCTCTGTCTTGTCATTATCTAATCTTCCTGTAAAATGTTAAGTTTATGAAGTGAGGGGACTTAGTTCCACACACAGTACCCTCAGTTCCTGGCACTCAGGAAGAAATGCATAAATCAATTTCTTCTACAGTTCTGCCTTCAAGAATAGAACTCAAAATAGCAAGGTCATTATATCATTTATATTCCATAGCGCCACTCTTGACAATGAGAGGACACAATTAGATGCCTGAATAGATGTCAATTTTATAAATCTTGTTGAATAAATAAAGGAAAAAACAAGAATATATATACATTTATAGCAGATCCTTGAAGGGTTTGTCAGATATCAGGATTAAGGAATATTTTCTAAAAGACATCATTATCTTACAATTTAGGAGATCAAGACATCAAGGGTCAAGAAAGGATTCCCAAGGAATTAGCTAAAAGTGATTTATAACTAGTGTTTTATCTATGTGCCAATGGATACTATTTTGATATTTCCAAGTATTTTTATATAACTTGATTTCTCCAAGCACCATGTTTTGCCATGTATAATGTGCACTTTTTGCCTAAATTTTTGAGGGAAAAATAAGGATGTGCATTACACATGGGGAGTACTAATTCTTTATCTATATAAATGTTTTTATTTCTTTTGTTTATGCTTATGCAACTCCAGAAAGCAATAACGATATCTGTATGCAAAATAATACCCTGGGATACAATAATAGGTTTTGTTGGACTTAGACCAACTTGCAACGAAAGCAGTTTCGGCCAGTGATTCAACAAAATGAAATGAAGAGCAACGTATTGTTATCCACAGAGTAAGACAGGTGATGCCGATTGGCATCCACTTGGTAAGATAGTTGGTGCCGACTTTATTACCACAGGGTGGACAGCGTGCCATTTCTCGCTGCACTTCAGGCAGGAGATATTATTGGAAAATCCCTTGGAAAGTGTCACAATGGTTTTCGTACACTACAAGCTTTAAGCTAAAAGTTAATAAATATGCTAAAAAGCATGGCAACAGAGCTGCTGAGAGAATCTTTGGACCTCCTCCTACAGAGAATGTCAGTGAATTGCAGGGGCAACAGGAAGAAAAGTTTCTTTAGGTGCCAGGACATAAGGCAGTGCAAGGGAAATCCCCAGCATGGCTGGAGGTGGAGCAGGAGGTGAAGACCTGGATTTTGGAGCAGCCACAAACTGGGATCTCTGTTTTGACCAAGATGATACAAGAAGAAGGTAAAATAATTGCACAAGAAAAAAAATTGATGATTTCTCAGGGACACCTAAATGGTGCTTTAACTTTATGAAGAGAAGGTTTGAGCATGAGGCCATGAACGAAACTCACCCCAAAACTTCTAGCAGCCTATGAGAATCAAGTTTTGGAATTTTGTTCTTATGTTATTAATCTTCAAAAGACTTAGTATAACTTTGAGCTGTCCCAAATCACCAATGTGGGTAAGGTCCCACTCATATTTGATGTGCCAATCCAACAGAACTGTGGGTGTCAAAGGAGCAAAGACCATGGCTGTTAAAACAAGTGGTTGTGAGAAAATACATTTCACTGTCATTCTTGCCTGTTGATCTAGCCGATGGGACAAAGCTACCACCTATGACCATTTTTAAAAGAAAAATGTTTCCGAAAGAAAAGATTCCAAGTGGAGTTACTGTCCATGTGCATGGAAAAGGATGGATGAATGAAGAGGCATGAAAATCTGGTTTCACAAAGTCTGGTCATGAAGACCTGGAGGATTACTTCAAAACCCAGCTTTGCTTGTTCTTGATCACTTCAAAGCCCATGTTGTACAAAGTGCAAAAGCAATTGCAGTGAACTTGCTATGAGACCTGGTGAGGTCTCAGCCTATAACCAGCCAACTGCAACCTCTTGACGTGTCAGTAAACAAGCCCTTTTTAAGGCCCTAATGAAGAAAGAGTGTATGTCGTGGAGTGGATGCAGTCAGCTGGCAATGATTTAACACCTACAGGCAGGGTCAAGAAAACATCTATCACCCAGGTTTGTGATAGATCCTAAGACCGTGGAACGGTGTCAAGAAGGACGTGGTTGTGAAATCGTTTACAAAATGCAGCATCAGCAATGCTGTGGATGGAACTGAGGATGATGAAGTTTACAGGGATGAGGAAAGTGACTCTTCAAAGACACCAGTAATGTAGAAATTGAAGAAGGCGATACTGCTGATACTGACAGTGATGAAGAGGTCTTGGCCTTCTGCGATGCATAAATATCATAAATTCATTACAGGTACATAAAACTTCTTATACTATGTTCAAAGGTAAATGCTCAAATTTCTTTACAATACAAAAATGAATATCTAAATATAAATGAATGAATGAATTAAAAAATTAAAATGAAATATGTTTTTTCCTGAAATTTTGGGCCAAAAATGTGGGTGTTCATTTTTCATGGCAAAATTCAGCAGTTAACATCCCTTCCCTCGTTCCACTGTGCACTAGTTTACGCAATGACTGTCCCTAGGAAATCTTTGTTTTACTGTTTATTTGTGTTTATTATCCAAAGAATTAGAAAAGGTGAATTTAAGTTCAAACTAATTGCCTAGAATTTTCCAATAGTGGGACAGATTTGGAAGGTTTTCTTTTTTTTCTAGTAGACAAGGAAGGTCTGATGAGTCCACACCACTAATAGAATCTCTGAAAGATTAAAGTGATATTTTAATATTAAACTTACAACTTGGGCTCTAATTTTTAAAGGTGATTTGTTAGTATAGTATGGCAATCTGTCATGTTTCACTGACTTAGCACAGCGGCAGAATTAGGACTTTCACAAAAATAATAACAGACATCTTCTGTTTCTTTGTACTGAGCAGATTCTTAGGTAATGATTCCTAAGATTGTTCTATTTATTTATGGGGAGAGGGGAACAACCACCATCAGGGGCTGGCTGCCTTTGAGCTTGTGATGCAGTTTGCAAGTTCTTTCTCTTCAAGTTTTTCCCGAAAGTCCAGAACCACTTGTGCAATGACAAATATTAACAGAAATTTCTCCAATGTGCCAGGTACTGAGCTTCATGGGAACTGGGGGAATTCACCCATGAAGAAACCAAACAGTGGATTTGCTTCCTTAGGTAGACGATCATTAAAATTTAATTTATGCATGATAAAAGTAGTAAGAGGCAGTAGCAGGGGTGATGGTGAGATGTTCCACAGAGGGAGAGGTGCCAGGGTGAGAAGAATGACACACTTGAGGATGTGACTGCAACGTACAATGGTGGAGCTCAAAACTTCAACTGGACAGAGGAAGGTGATAGTAGAGGCAGGCATGGGTGAGTCCCACAGGCCCTTGGGGACCATGCTGACAACACAAGATGTCGTCTTTCTCTACTTTTCCATTCTACCTCTCAGCACTCTGCAGTCACACATACCAGCAGAGGCCCATGCAGACAAGACTGTGGTGTTTGTGGCTGCAGGATAACCAGGGCAGGTCACCACTGGACAAAAGAGGAACCAGTCATTCTGATGAAAGACATCACTGATGTGAGTAACACCTCTCACCTGTACGAGTCTTTAGCAAACTCATCAACATACAAATTACCTATTTATTTCCTTACTTCCTATTAACTCTCAACTAGAGTGTAAGTTCCATGAAAACAGGTAAATTATCGTATTCCTCTACTGCTGCATCCCCAGCACACTGAACTACAACTGGCACGAAGGTATATCCTATGGATAAATGAATTGATGGATGACTCTGAAGCCAACAGAAAACAACTATTCAGATTTACGTTTTAAAAATTTCACTTAGGCTACCAATGTAGCATATGGATTTTAGTGAGGTAACAGAATAAGATAGGAGAGTAGGAGATGAGAGTGACTGAGTTTGTGGAATAACCTTGAAAAGACCCTAGAGAGTTTCTGACAACTTTTCCTACTGATGGGTAGGAAGATGATGATGGGAATTAACATATACTAAATTAACATATTTTAGCCACCTGCATATGCTATACATCATTTAATTATCAAACCTAAAACAGTGCCTCTAATATGCATGAATTCTGTTTTATAGATGAAGAAGCTGAGGCTGAGAACACTTAAGTAACTGGCTTAAACAACTGCAGTATGAACCTAGATTGCCTAACTTCAAGGTGGATGCTCAACTGGAAATTATGTGATGCTGCCAGTCAGAAAACTTGAGAAACTATAGGTCAATCACTGAAATCTTGGTCCTAAAATTTACCATTTGATTTTCTAAAGTTCTTTGCAGGCTCTAAATTGTGCAGGAAATGGCATGTTTTTATTAGATATTGGGATTCCTACATTTTCATTTTGAGTAATGCTCTTTGCAGAAATAGTTTTCAACTCCCTTAGCCACATTTTCCTAATTCATATTCTGGCTATCGTTCTTAGCTCTGCCTTTTCCAGAATCTTTAGCTGAGTTCATGGAGGAGCCCCTTTTCCATGCTGTATCCTGCCTCAGTTTCTCAGATGATACCAACTAAGGCAGAGAATTATCTATGACCCCAGCACATTCATTCGTGAGTAGCTCAGAAAGGAGCTGATATTCTAGACCAGTGATCCAGTCACAGGACTTTCAGACACCTGCTTTCAAACGTCTTTAACTACTGGATCCAGGTCTGGGCATCCCCTTCTCCCACTCCAATGCCATGATTCCTCCAACTTGTACTTCACATTCCCTTCTTCCCTCCTGCTTAGTGCCTGGCTGTATAACAGGATTTCTTCCTACGTGCAAATTTCTGACATTTACTTGTGATAAGTTATACCTCCCTTTCAGGACTAGAATTCTATCCTATCCTAAACCACAGCCTGTGCAGCCTGTTATCCTCTTGTTGACTCTCGTGTATGGGCACATGTTTTGGTCCCTACTTTAGCCTGGTGGCTGGAGTGCTGTCTTTGCTTCTGTTGGTGTGGCTTCTGGGTATGAATTGCCTTCTGTGCTCCTTGCCGTTGTGGAAACTTCATTTCCTCCCCTACCATCTTACATGGGGCTGGGAATGTAGGGCTGGTTTTTGCCTAGTAGAATGTAGCTGGGAGGGATGCACGCTACTTCCAGCCTGGTCCATAAAAGCCTCCACAGAACCAGCTGGATAGATATAACCCTCCATAAAACCTTGGTTATTCTGAAGTAGTAGAGCCTCTACCAACCAGTATGTTGACTGTTTTCTGTGGCATAAACTACTCTACCTTTCTTGCGAGTGAAAAATTAGTCTCTGGTCTATGATGTTAAGCCACTTTGGTTTGGGCTTTGACCTGACTCAGAAGCCAGAGATACTGATATAAAATCTACTTCTTCCAAAAACAACAGAGGCTGACATTTTTATAATTGGTTGAGCTGATGACCTTTTGAATAAATACTGTCTCACATGGCTATCAGCTCCTCTGTCCGTGGCCACTGTTCCCAAGTCAGTTCTTCAACCCCTGCCTCATCATAAAGGATCGATACGAGGCCAGTCCACTCTCTTCCCCCCGTGTCAGCCTCGTGTTGCTTTCAGCTGGCCACCATGCCTATGCCCATTTGTCAACTACAGCATACTGAAAGATATTGAAATCTAAATTGTTTAGTGGGACGAAACATAAGGAATCCAAATACCTCCATGGCCACAAGTCTGTGAGCACTCTGTCCAAGCTGTCCACCCCGAGAGCTGACAGTCCACCACACATTCCACTAGGCAGTTAGTGCTCATCCTCTGGGGCTTCTCCAAGTTCCGCTGCAGACGGAAATAAAATATGATTTTACTGGAGAAGTCCTATCAACAGCAAATCAAAGCATTATCCTTTTATGCAAAAGACTGCCCTTTATTCTATGATAATAATCTGTTTACATTTTTGTGGGGAAAGATACCCTTTCTTATATAAATTGTTGACAATCACAGAAAATGGTTGTCCTTAGTTCACAAAATCAAAACTTGTCAGCCAAAATTTCTTTTTATAAAAGTTAGAATAGACCTGCACTTATGGTACCGGGAAAGCAGGCAGTTACATGACAAACAGATCTGTCCTGTCATTGATCTGGCAGTGTACCAGAAGGCCGGCTCAGTGCTCAGTTCAAGCACGTAGCACTTCCGGGTGGGCCAATAGTACGCAGAGAGCTCAAAACTAACAACGACCTAGGCTGAAACATAAATAAGAATAAAACCAAAATCAATAACCAATCTAAAGTTTGTTTAAAAAAAGCAATTATGCAAAAAAAACCAAACATGGTCTTGGGC
>VMDR010034428.1:0-11075 GCA_007922815.1 Macrotus californicus
CATATTTTCTCTGTTGTGGACATTAGTCTCATTTAAAGCCATGAATATGTATCATAAAAAATACAGTCAGTGCTGATTGTAAATTGCTCACATTCTAAATATGTCTCTAGTGTGAAGTTCAATCTTGGATTAAATATATGTGTGTGTGTGTGTGTGTGTATATATATATATACCCTATTTATATTTCTAAATTTTTGGAACATATATATTTCTCTCTATATATTTCTATCTCAAAATTTTGGGATAACCCTAGACTTTCAGATATAATTAGAATCAGCTAAAGAAATTATAAACTATTTCACTCTCTCTTTCTTCTTTTTAATTCACTGAACGCAAAAGTGTCCATAGTGAGTTGAAAGTCTGTATGGTATGGTAGATATGCTCTCAGCCACAAAAGGGAGTGACAACACATGCGGCATGGTACGATCTGTTTCCGCACAGACTAGGAATAACAGAAAATGCAGAAAGGAGCTATTGTCTTAACCTACATCCACTTGGTCGGCAAACACCTGCATTACATACAAAACACTTCTGTCACTGACACGCTTCCCACTTTCTCAGACTGACCTTGAAGCTTAATGAAATTCACATGAAACATTTTACTACGCCTACTTCAAGAAAACAGTTACAATGATTCAGATAGCTTTATAAAACTGAATTTTATTTTGTTAAAAATATTCTCTGTTCTTCTGTGCTGAGAAGGTAAACTGCTCCAACTCAAAGCAGTTTATAAGCAACCTCCACGCCCTTTGTTGTTACAAAGCATTGTTTCCTAGATTGTCAGGAGTTGCAATGGTCTTTGAGGACTGATTTCTAAGGATCTGAAGAGCATGAACTTCATTCTTTTTAAATACCTTCTTAAATACAACCCTCAAAACAAGGTCAACCATTGAACCAACCATTTAAAAAAGTCTCATGCTTGACAATGGGAAACACCACACAGAAGAAAGTGTACATCAGTGTAGTTCATTGTGCTCATTGGACAGAAGTCACAGCACAGAGCTGTCGAACAATGAGAGATGCATATGCTTTGCTCAGGGAGGTAAGTCTGCATATAGTCACTAGTGGTTAACATAAAAGGAGTCTTTAGAGTGCCATATGCTGACATTTAGACTGAAATCTATTGAAGCTATTAATATCTCTAACTTTCCATCCGTGTTCAGAACATTGCATACTTCGTGATTTGTCATTTCCCTGTATAACCCAAACCATGATATCCTTGGGCTACAAAAAGCTTTAGGCATAATGGTGTAAACAAAGTAAGTTTCTGCAGACTTTGTCACCTGCCCCATGGGGCATCATTTCCTTGGGACAGCTCTCCTGGGGCATTGTTTCCAGTTTTGATTCTCAGCAAGAAATAAGACCACTTTCTAAGTAATAATAATAATCAGATTTGTATAGGAAGAAAAAACTTTGCATGTGTAAACCTCAATTTTTTTTCTTATCCTCTCCTGGTAGAGAGGAAATCCAAATAAATTGTCAATTTACATAAATCTGGTGCTATTTATTCATAATGCAGAACTCCTCCCATAGATTCTTTGCTACGTGATCTGCCCACCTGCATTAATAAAGGTGCTTGAACCGAGTGGAAGTCGTACGTTTCACAAGGCACAAGTAGGGCAATGTCGTGATGAGCCACATTGGGGTATGGGGCAAAGAAAATATTGGTAATACTGCGCTGTCTACGTTTAAAATTTGGACAGTTTGTTTGTCATGTTTTTAAATCAATTTTTATTTTCTAAAAATTATATTGAGTTAAAAATAAAAATAAATTGCACTATCAAGTAATACGTTTAAATAATCATAATAAAAACTTGTGTGCATCAAAGGACACTAACAATAGAGTGAAAAGGCATCCCACGGGATGAGAGAAAATATTTGTGAGTCCTATTTCTTAGAAGGGGTTAAGATCTAGACTATATAAGGAACTAGAGCTCACCGGCAGAAAAAGAAACAATCCTAGTTAAAAAATGGATGAAAAACGTAGACATTACACTAGGAGAAATAAGCCACTCATAAAAGGACAAATACTGCATGACTTTGCCTGTGTGAGTGTCCTGGAGTAGATGCAGTCACGCAGACAGAGTGGAATGGTGCTTGTCTGGGGCCAGGGAAGGGAGGGATGGGGAGTGACCGTTTAATGGGGGCAGGGTCTCAGTCTGGGGAGGTGGAGAAAGTTCTGGAGATGGATGGTGGTGGTGGTCACACAGTAAGGGGATGTATGTAATGCCGTCGACCACTTAAAAATCATTTAAATGATATATTTTATGTTATGTATATTACTATGATTTTAAAAATATAGCAGTAAAGATCACTTACTTCAATTATTGGTGTTGCCCACTCTCATCCCACTTAAAGTGTGCCCCACACCTAGCACTTGTCCTTGCCCTAGATAGCTATTTCAGTGCTTGTTTTCTTCATAGATTCGAAAATAAAATTTCCTCAACTGCTTCTCTTTCCCCTAAATGTGTATGTACTTTTATGTTATGAGGTAAAATGAACTTCAGTCACTGCGGGTTACAGGGTCTAATTGTGACATTCTGATTCTGCGTTGCGTTTGCCTTCTCTCCCCTCTCATTCACAGCTTTCAAAATTTTATTCTTCAAAAGAATTTTAGTAGAAATAAATATTAAAAGCAATATTTAAAAAAGGTTACCCCCAAAGCTATGAGAAATTTCACTCTTTGGACAGATCCCGCTTGGATCCTGGCATGGTGAACATCGATCAGCCTGTTGGAAGCCTCTGACAATGAAGGAGAATGTTTGGAGGTTGGAACTATTTCCACATAAATATTGTGCACACATCATCACATGAAATACTGATAAGCATCATTTTTCAAATGCATTTTGGCATTCCTTATCAAAAATAAAAAATAAATAATTTTTCAAAATATACAGTTCCTTCCTTTTATGTTAAACGCTCATGAATTTATCTATCTCTGAATTGTATTTGTGTGTACAGGACTTTTTAGTTTTCTTCAATTAAAAAATACCACTAACTCCCGGAATTGTAAAATGAAGAATATCATAAATGTTTATTTTAAAACTTCAGGTTTTCACTCTTGTCTAACGCCAAATTATCCCACTTCAACATTCACATAAAATTAGATTGGAAAATGCAGATGTCAAAGCCAAGTGAAGATTCTGAGCATAAACTTTCACTTCTAACTGGGACGGTATTTCCATGGACCATTCACACAGCTTTGAAAGCCGATCTTTGCATTCCTATCACTTCTTAAATGCCCATCATTCCACTGAGCTTTCTCAAAATTTCTACTCTTAAAAGGTACTTTTCTTACTCTATCTCTTTCATGGGACCTCCTGAAATCTGAAGGCCCATAATAAATTTTCCCTTTGTTGTAACTGCTATTGTAAGATAATAAGTATCTCAGAATAGATCATTTTATATTATTTTCTAAATTTCATTTAGATTAATCTCTTCTTTCTTACTCATTCTCTATGTTAACAGTAGTATAAATTTTCCCCAAAACATTTCCTGCTTTGTATGGAACACATTATAATTAATTTAGAACATGATTAAATATTTTATTAATAAGCAAAAATTTCAAGCATAAACAAAGAAAACATCTCAGAAAATTGACCAAAAATAAAGACTTATTTAGTTGAAATATCAAAATGCTATAAGTTTACCTTGAGGAAGAAAGGAAGGGAGAGATTAGTGAAGATGAGGCTGGAGCATCTGGGCACCTTGTCCCTAAGGACGACTCTGTTCCCGAACTCCAACCCACAGGGTACAGCAGTCATACTAGGCACACCTGTTCTCTGTCTTCCCGCAGATAAAGGGAAATGGCAGTGGCCCCTCTAGCAAATTAATGTTCTCAGTGCCCACAATTTCTGTAAACTTAAGTTCACTACCAACTAATACACTGTTCTCCCTTTTACCCATGGGAAGTATAACTAAAGAATTTGTCCAGCCCTGGAAATATAGCTCAGTTGGTTGGAGCATTGTCCTCAAAGCACCATGTTTGCAGGTTCAAACTCAGGTCCAGGTACATGCAGCAATTAATCAATCAATGGGTACATGGATGATGGAACAACACAACCGATGTTTCTCTCTCTCTCTCTCTCTCCCCCAAATCTCCCCCTTTCTCTTTCTAAAATTAGTAAATAAAGATTTTATAAAAGAATTTATCCAAAGACTTCCTGACCTTTGCCCCAACATCATCCTGACTGTACTTATTAAAGATGCCAAAGGCAGGGAAAATAAGAGGCTGAGACAGGGGTTTGGTGGAGGGTTCATTGGGAAGAGGAACCTTCCTTGTCAACCTTGACAGGGGGGTGAATATAGGAAATTTCATTCTGGACAGTTGGATAGAGAACCTTTGCTTTATAACGTGCAAATACGGGGGGGAGTTGGCAAAAAATTGAATTTATTTATAAACATTTTTCTATTTATGCTTAATTTACTCTTACATGTTTAAACTTCAGTCGCCATCACAGTGCTCTCCATCCGATGCAATACATCCGTCGAGACATTACTTTCCACTGTTCAAACAGTTTTTGAATGTGTTGATTTTGATGCCTTTTAGTGCTTCTGCCATTTTTTGTTTCACCTCTTCCACATCTGCAGAGCATTTCCCTTTGAAAACTGTTTTTTGTCTGGGGAAACAGAAAAAGGTTGCTCTGGGCAAGATCCAGTGAGTAGGGAAGGTGGGGTGTGGGAGTCATGCCATTTTTGGTCAAAAACTGCTGGACACTCAGTGTGGTGTGGGCAGGTGTGCTCCTAAATCACCCATCGTGAAATGGGCAAGTGCATTGAGTCTTAAAAAAAAAGTCACAGGAGCTGAATGCAGCCTCTCACAACAATGCCAGCTGGTGCACTGATAGAGAGGGGTTCCTAGAACACTCACCTAGCGAGGGAAGCCTGTACTACAAAAGACCTGCCCTCCTGAAGATAATTCCATTTTTTTGAGAGTTCCCCCTTGTATATGTATGGAAGATGAGTATATTGTATTGAGGATTTTTATAGTAACAAAAATTATAAATGCGGAAAAAAATTAAAATCAAGAGATGAAGCATGCTAATTACCAGGATCGCATTTCTAAGTGATTTTTGGTAGTCATTTTGAAACCTGCAAATGGTTTAGTATTAGCCCTAAGTACCCAAAATTGCAGTGCTTACACGTATTTTTACCAATGGGTTCAAACTAACCTTTTTAAATATTTGAACTTCAGGTCCCTCCCACATCTGTAACCTAGGAGACCGCATACTACCGTGAGTCAAGCTAGATGTTAGAAATACATGTGTAATACGCATGCTTGTGTTCACACACATGCAGACAACGGGTCACAAATTACAAGTAGGTATCCTAGCAAAGGGAGTACGTGCGACTTGCCTGCCGGTAGTCGTTCACAATTTTTGAAAATTAGACTGAAGTTCTTCATCAAATGGAAGCATGACTAAAGTGTCCATTACCGTGGGAGCGGGAGATCAGCCTGCGGAGAGCAGTGTTTTGTCCCCACTTCCTCGCGGTTCAGGACTTCACCTGTTCCTTGTCTGACCTCTGGGGGGCTTCTTCCAGATGTCAGGGGGAACGGGAAGGATGCAGAACATCACCCCTTTGAGAGTATTTCTGTACACTTACCAGGAAATTTCTGAGGAAAGATCTAAGACATTAAGGAATGGATATCTAATGGATACATTTCAGAGAAATTGGGAGATATTCTTGGACACAAAAGAAAGCAAAAAAAAAATTTTAAGTGCATACTCTAAGAGATAATGGCGAGCACTCTAGCGTCGCAGTGTTTCTATACCTGAGTCCTAGGAAAAAATAGCCCAAGATTGTAGGACTTTGGAGGGTAAATCTCTGAAGAAAGGAGCCTGGTTTCCAAATCCAGGGTTGCGATTTTCATTCTAGCCTTTGGGCTGGCGCTTAGTTTGCACGCTGTGCTTATTTATCTAGCTCTATTCTAGAATTACTTCCTTTTCATTTCTTTCCCTTTTCCTGTCGGCATCACGAGCCTTTCAGAAACAAAACACTGGAACAAAAACCAAATGCAAACAAACAAATAATACCCAAATGAGTTCGCCTAAAGGGAAAGCCTGTAAAGCGTTTGCGCTGGGAAAGCTGCTCCGAAGTAGGGTCGGGAAGAAGCAAGTGGGAGACGGATTTCATTGAATCAGAACTGGGCTCTTTCCAGCCCAGCTTTCAGGCTGAATGGAGAGGGGGAGGGCGGCCGGCTTTAAGGTCATCTCTCCTGCAGGTTTGGGAAGCAGGTAAACTGTCACTGACAGACGGTGGCACCAGCGGTCAATCTACGTTTGTGAGCTCATTTTGGGGCGAAGGGTAGCAGCAAAGCCATTGGCGCTCTGCAGCTAGTCGGTGGAAGCGGAGCGGAGCGTTCCCGAGGCTTCCCAACCTGCGCCCCGAGGCTGCGGTCTGGAGGCGCCTCCTTCATTTCCTACCAGGGATGAGCCAGCCCTGCCGCGGCGCCCGGTGCAGCACCGGTGAAGAAGGCACCTTCCCTGGGAGTCGGGGGCCACGAGGGTGGGGAGCGGGGAAAGCCCAACCGGCTAGCACTTTAACCACCATTAAAACAACAACAACAAAAAAAAACAAACAAAAAACACAAAACTGGAGTCTTCTGTGGCTAAATGGTGGCGGCGCGCCTTTGAGCATCCCCGAGGGATTAGGACAGGCCGCGGGGAGAGAGGAGAGGAAGCGGGCGGGGTGACCAGGGGGGCGGGGGCTGAGCCTTCTCGCCTGCGGGGCGGAGGAGGCCGCGGGCCCCGGGCGCACAGAAGCCGGGGCGGAAGGTCGCGGCGCAGGGTTCGCCCATTTTCCCTGGCTGCAGCGCCGCCTCACAGTGCGAGGAGCCGGGAGCGTCCCCCCAACGCCTCCGCTGACTCTCGGGTCCGGGCCGGGGCCCGCAGCCCCGGCATCTCCCTCCCGCGCCGTCCCCGCGCCCCCGCCCGCGCGCACCCACCGGGCCGCCGCAGCCTCGGCCGGGCGGTGCAGCCCCAACACGTTGCAGCTGGAGCGACGAGGGCCGACCTCGCAGACGTGCGGCAGGACGCGGAGGGGGCGGGCGGGAGGCAGGCGCGGGAGGAAGCCGGAGCGAGGGGGAGGAAATAAATAAATAAAACAATAACCTCCGCGCCAATAAGAGCGAGAGGGAGAGAGAGACGCGGCCGCAGAGCCACCCGCGCCTGTGCGCTCGCCGCTGACAGGTGCTCCTGACGCGCGCGCGCGGGTGTGTGCCTGCGTGTGTATTTGCTGGGACTGGACCTGGAAAGTTCAAACTAAACGTGTTGCTCGCGCCGTGGCGGAGGCTGCCCAACTTCTTTGGGCCAAGTGACAGGCGGTGTCAGCGCCCTTGGCGCGGCGACGGCGGCTCGGCCCTGCGCCCAGGCGCGGCGGCGGCCACGCTCACCCGGGAGGGACCCCGCGGCCAGGGCTGGACGCTCGCCCGCCACCTCCAGCGACGCGCTCTCCTCGCCTCCGCGCCTGCCTGGCCACCGCAGAAAGGTGAGTGGCACTTCCCTGCGCGGCTTTTGCCCTAGCACACCCCGCGCGGATTTTTGGCTACCTAGAGTCTTCCCTTCGCAGGAGTGGGCATCATCTGTCAAACTTTACCTCCACCTAGCACACGCCGGTGGCAGCGCAGCCGCCCTCCCGGGCACCGTGGGCACCGTTTGCCAAAGGGGACCGGGAAGGGGGAGGGTCCGCCCCGCTCGCAGCGGTGTTTCCCGTCAAGATTGAGATCGCGTTCCTGAATAAGTCGCAGGTCTTACCTTCGGGGTGTCTCTTGTGATGGTGTGCCCTGGGATGCTTTTGTTGGTTTTCCTCGGCCCTTCTGCATGGAAGGACGTGCACCTCGCAGGGAAAGGTACGTGCAAAGCAGGGAAGTTTGCACCACTTGACTCCCGGAGAGAAGTAACCCTTTCTTTGCAGCGGCGGCGGCGGTAGCGGCGCCAGGGACAAGGCCTGGTTGGCGGCGGCTGCTACACGGTGTCCCATCTGTGACTAGGAGCAGGAAGAGGAGTGCGGCTGCCTGGTCGCCTGGTCGGAGGGCGCGACCCTGGCGCTGCCCGCAGACACCTTGCGCTGCCCGCAGACACCTTGCGCAGGAAAAAGCTCAGGGCTCCCTGATCACTCGATCATGTCTGGAGAGGCATTCTTCCCATTTGCAGTATTTAGGTGCTTACTGATAGGCATGCTTCCAACATTTCTTTACAACTTTTGTGCATATGCTTTCCATTTCTAGATTAGGTGACCGCCTATGGGACGTCTAGGAGAAATGTTAAAATCAGCAGGGTTGGAGCAGTGCGCAAACCTGCAAGGGATAGCCGGGTTCCTTCTTGTCTGTTTCATATCGCCTCCTGTGAAGCGTATCTTTAGTGCCTAATATTTTAGTGACAGTTGTGGGTTCTTAATTAATTCATTTTGACTGTGATATAGGAACTCCTAGTGAAACAAAAATTAATAAGTCACAGTAAGTTTCACAAGCGACTTGCTTGAGCCTTTTGAAGCCACCTGCTGAATTAGTTCGCGTTACTTTTTAGAGGTTACCGCTGGCTTGGTGGAGGAGCTGTGGGCATCTCCAGCAGATGGAGCCGTGGGAAACCGTTCTGGAGAACCTGCCTGACGCTCATTTACCAGAGTCAATCGCCATGATACTGACAAATGTATATGGAGCTCATTTTTCAGAGGCATTTTTTTTCTAGTAGAAGAAAAATACCATGCCAACTGAAATATAGTTTGAGTATATATGTAGAAACTTCAATTCTTTAACCTTTTTTTCTTCCATAAAGAATTTTAAAATTAGTTTCTTGTATAGAGAAGAGTGTGATCTGAACTGGTCCTATGGTTATATTTTGTGGGAGATGCTACAAGCCCCGGGAAATGATGCAGACTGCCGTAATAAAGTTTAATTATCGTATTATGATTTAAAAGACTGCATAAAGTGGTATTCAAAAGTAAGTGAACTATCTGTTTTAATATTTTTTGGCAGTTTGAGTGCAACTGAATTTGTGTTTCACAAACTTGAGTTAGGCAGCTATAATTGTTTCTTGGAATAATTTACTGTACTGTAGCTGAAATTGAAGGGTAAAAGTTAATAAAACTTTGTAGTCATTCTGATGACTTACTAGTCTTCCTTCCCAAGAGTTACATGGCTTTTGAATATTCCATTACCTAGGCACACTCATCATACATTCCTATAAAAAGGCAACAATGTTCAAAAGCTACCTTTTGTTTTGTACCTGTACATCAGTAATTATGGCAACAATAACGAGGAGAGAGAATCTACCTCTGTACATACATTTTAAAACTTTACAGGCATCCTCCGACAATTGAACTTGAAAGTTAACAGAGAAAAATAGGGACCCATTTTGCAGACAAAGCAGCCAAGTCTTCAGGAACTTCAGGGCCTTCTCGCACTCTGTCAAGAAAGAGCTGGCTGTTGCATCTAGTCTGTCTCCAGTCTCTTGCTCCTTTCATTGTTCTTCGCTGTAGATGTTATTGTGGCATAGAACCACGCTTACCTAGTCTGGAAGAACCCAGTTAAGTCTTATTTTAATTTCATTATGTAGCAGTTTAGAAGTTGCAACTGTGTACCAAACATGTGAAAGAACTTTGAGGCAGATAGAAGTCTTCGGGGAAATCTAGTACCAGTAATCATTTGAACAACCTGTGCTCTATACCGAGTGCAGGTGTTTATAATATGTGTGCGATTACTTTCTAAATCAGCAGATCACGCCTTCAGAAGAGGCCGTCATGGAGTATTCTGCAACTGTATTTCCTTAACATTCACATAACAGTAAGGGGGGCTCGGAACTTCCTGTGTTGTCAGATAATACAATTGCCTTTTGGAAGGAGCTGATATGTTCCTGCCTGTTGCCACACAGATGAAATGATTATGGGTTTTTCTAAACTTATCACCTCCTATGCCCCCTCACACAGGCAAAAAACAAAGGGGTTCACTGCAAGATGCTAAAAGTTATGCCATGTTTATATGTTTAGGAATATGAGGACCAGGCTTTCCTGATATCTTACCACTATTACGCATGTTAAAGTCCTCAAGCATGATGACTCTTACTCTTACTGATGATTTAAAAGTCAGCTAGTAAGGGCAATGTGACTTCAGTAAAATATGTTAGAAGTGAGTATATTGTGGTCATTGCTGAGGTGATATATATTTTTTTCCAAAGAAAACTAGGGTGTTTATATGCTTTTCCAATACACTCCATCTCAGTGGAATGCTGGCAAAATGCATATAATTTCATATAACATTGAGATATAGATAGATACACTATAGTTTGGAACTTTCAAAAAATTGTTCACTGCTCCCTACCTACCGTCTCAAGCTTCTTCCGGTAGCTAGTTTGACTGGTAGAGTCACAGAACACACGACCGAAGCCGGGTTCAAGGCTAAGGGGAAAACCACAGAGATGGTCAACATCAGGGCTCTTAACAACAGCAGTGGTGGTGTTATATGTGGGTGAAGTTCGGAAACTATTGTTAAATATTGAATAGCTATTTTAAAAATCACGGGATGACAAATGGGTTCTTTAAAAGTATTTGTTAAAGGGTCTGTCTCTGTTTAATCCCAGCCCCATGAGGGTTGAAGTTTGGCAGCCCTCAAGCATTTCTATGTGTTATTATGATACACTTACTGCATAATCTGCAGCATCCTCATTCCGTGTGGTCAGGGTGGTACCATGGCATAGCTCTACTAGGTAGTTTCCTTCCAAAAGCTTAAAAAATGGCTGTGGGCGTTAGATGTAAATATGTCTCAACTGAATTCAGCTTTTAAAAACACATCGAGGGACTGAGAAGGTATGAAGAGTGAGGTTTGTTTCTTTCTTCACTAAATTATCTTTCAAGAGCTAAAATACATTTATCAGTCAGTGAAGATCAAACAAAAGATGAAGTCTTTTCATCCTTTAATTTCTGTCTTGTCCCCAGCCTGTTGCCTTCACATTTTGTAAAATATGACTGAATATGACTTTCATTTAGAATTTCTAGCAAATGCGCATCATATTTGAAGTTTGGATTTTAATGGGGGCACAGGGCATCATTAGTTCTAAATTGGAAGACAGAGAGTGTTAAGG
>VMDR010034429.1:0-11067 GCA_007922815.1 Macrotus californicus
TATTCACTCCTGACTTTCTCCATGTTTTTAGTATTATGATATTGTTATTTTTTAAAAGATTTTATTTATTTATTTTTAGAAAGAGGGCAAGGGAGGGAGAAAAAGAGGGAGAGAAACATCACAGTGTGAGAGAAACATCAGCTGGTTGCCTCTCGAACACTCTCCAACTGGGGACTGGGCCTACAACCCAGGCATGTGCCCTGACTGGGAATCGAACCAGCAACCTTTCCCTTTGCAGGATGTTACCCAACCAACTGACCACACCGGTGATACCATTATTTTAATTAAATCAGTAAAAGATATTTATATTATTTTGAGTCTATAACTTTTAGTTACTGCTGAACTAAGTTGTACCCTATGATTTTTGTTTTTGTTGTTCAGCCTTTTGTTTTTCTGGGAGTGTGTACTTCTCTTTCTTTTCTTCTTGAAATCTTACTGAAGTATTGTATTTACACCTCCTGCTCCCAAACCTCTGTTTCCCAGGCATTTTTTCTAGAGGCCTTTTCTGTGTGAGCTCAGCCTCTAGGGTGTTACCCTGTCCCTTTGTAGGTGGGTCACTTCCCTGGCTGCCAAGCATCTTGCCCAAGCCTGGCCATGATTTCCCTCCCAGGTCATGTCCATGTTTTTCTTTGTTTGTCCTGTGTCTTCCTCTTTTCTGTATTATTGTTGTTTTGCACAATAATTCTTCATTGTTCCAAATCTACTCTGTTGGCATTTGTACAGCATAAAGACCAAGTGGTGCAAAGAAAAGATCCCACTCTTCCTTTTTAACTCTTGCAAATTGAAGAAACACTTTGAATCATTTAAAGAACACTATTAGTTTAAAATGCCTTTGAACAATTTTCTGTTACCGATTATGCATTGGAATACAAAAATTGAAATTGTTTTAGTGTCTCCTTAAACTTTGCTACAGTTAATGATTATTAACCAGACATGTACCAATAGTGTGACAGATGCTGACCCAAGTCTAATGTAGTTGTTGACTAAACAGTTGCCTTCAAGTAGCTTATGGCCTACAAAACAATAAAGGCACACAGGTACACAGAAAGAGAGGAGAAACCATTTACTTGGTGCATAGAATGGAAGAAGGCTAGTCTCTGACCTTTCAAATGCCACAGGCCATTGCTTGGCTTTTAGTGGAGGGGAAATGGTTACTTCTCTCCCATAACTCTTGAAATTTTATAGTTAGCCCCTATCGAAGGAAAAGCCCAGGCTACAGGTATGATGAAAAGTTGGGAAATGTTAGAAATGCAGTCAATACCTTGTTCTCCAATACAGTTAGGAAATGGAGTACAACATGATAAAAACCCTGGCTGCTGGAATAGGTGGTTTGCCATAGATAGGGGTGACCAGTTTTCATAGAGTTAGCATGCATAATAAAAAAGTCACAGAATTGTACTCAAACTTGCTCAGTCATCTCTTTATGTTGCAGCATCTTTCAGTGCCTTGAGTGGGGGTAATCCTGAACACCACCATTGCCCTCCAGTGTCCAGGCATGTAAACCAGAGTAGATTCTGGTTAAGAGAGGACCAGGTAACAAAAAAGTTACACGTAACAAATTATCACATTAAAATATGGCTTATTTCAAATCATTAAAATGCTTCTGGTTTGGGTCCCCCCAAAGTAATAGAATTTAGGTTTAGTTAGTTAATTTAAGAGGTCTCCCCAAGAAGTGCAGTGAGGAGGGGAAGTGAGACAGGGAAGGGGATAGCCTGTAAAGGGTGGGTTGATGATCCCTGAATACCCTCTGGGGGACTGGATAGAACATATTCCAGAGTTGGTGCCTTGAAGGATGAGGAAGCTGGGAATTTGAACCCCAGAACTGTCATTTTCAGTGACTGAGATCACTTCTAGAGGCATTAACTTTCTGATCCTTCTGGCCTGCCCTGCATTCAGGCCTAGCACCCTCCCATGTCCTGGTGGTATCCTCAGCAGAGAGGTACATGTGCTCCAGGTCAGAAGTTTTGGGTTTGCAGACTGTTATCCACTGACACTGCAGGTAACTTCTGGGGTGGGGCACATCTGCTGCAGGGGGGTAGCCTGGAAGATTTTAGGGCAGTTGCACTGATAGATAAACACACTTGTGAGCTGACTTCAAACCACTCAGCATGTCCTTCAATGGCCTAAAATAAGGCACTCCTGGGGCCTAAAGGCTGGAGCTGTGCTAGTGTGTGCTGTGCAGTGAGTAGATCAAAGGAGATTTAGCTAAGTAAGAATAATGGGAAAGGCAACTGAACACCTGACTCCTACCCCTGTAATTTTTGCACGCCTAAGAGAGTTTTCATAAACAATGGGAAATTAGAAAATAAAATTAGCTTGCACGATTTCAGATGGGAACATATGCCTGCCTGCTTGATTTTTTAAAATTCCCACAAAAACCTCAAGCAGAGTTAATAATGTATGAAAATTAGGTACCATGTGTGCACTTGGCTTCACAATGTTTTTATTAAGCAGAGAGTTGATTTAAAATAACACAGTGTAACAACTGACATAATAGCAGACGCTGTGGTGTATATGGAAACATCCTCTTCGAATGTCCTGTCAGGTTTTCCATTACACAAGGATATTTTTTAAAAGCTTTTAGAATTATCACATAATATGAAATTATATCATATTACAATTTGATAAAACAAACTGCTCAAATACAAATTACAATTGCTTTTTTAAAAAGGCTTAATCAACTAGAAATAACTATGTAAGTAGTTTTCTACAGATTGCTTAAAACTCCACAGTAGATGCACATTTTTATTGTCTCAAATTTTTGCCAGTATCATTTGCTGATTGGAATTTCCCTTCTCTTCTTTAACCCTTTCCATCATCTGCCACTCTGGCCTTTAAGTAGTAGAAAGACACAGGGAGGAAAAAAGAGATCATGGACTCATGAGTTTTCAGTAGCTGAAGAGGTGTCTTGGTTCTGAAGGCAAAATGAGTCTCTGCGAAGTTGATACGTGGACATTGGACTAGCAGGTGGAAGTGTCCTCTTCTAGAGTCTGAGTGCAAATCTCTGTCATTCCCTAAAGAAACCATTATTGATCGTGCCCCAGCCCATGATAGAAGGGCAGCAGGATGCTCCAGTTGCTGTGCTGGTCCCTCTAGGATTTATTGCATTTGTAGGATAGTGCTGGGAGGCTACCCTCCAGTTTATGTGGTCTAGCCGAGTGCACTGAGGCACAGAGAAGTCCAGTACTGAGCCAAACCTGAGGAGGTTCATTGCTGATCAAATATGCATATATTCTACAGCAAGCTTTACATTGCCTTGAAAATTTTAGTTATTTGGCAAAACAAATATCTAGTACGAGCTTGTTATTGTTTATCTTCAGGGTGAGAGAATGATCACACAGGGCAGTTTAAATAATTTGACAAAATCAGGACATTTTTTTATTGGTGGTGGGAGTTGATAGATACTTAGGAAATATAGTGAGCATTGTGGGAAGTTCTAAAGCTATTGAAATGAGTTAATAGGCTCATGGGTTTGGGCCATTTTGTTGAAGGGAACCTGGTAGGCATGTCCTTCCTTGGCAGCTTCCTGTGATTGCCCAGCCATGTCTCCTGACATCAACAGGGCTGCAGGTGTGGGGCAGTACCCTCAGAGTAACAATAACTTGCAGTATTTTAAAAAATAATTGAGCAGGAGATATTTGATCTTTATGACTTGCACCATAAGACTTTCTTGGAATCTTTGCTAGGGGTTGGTTGGAACAGAATTTTTCCATCTACATTATGTTCTATAAAAGTCATGGTAACTGACTTCATGAGGCTTGAGTGCTTCTTTTGTTATTTTCATCACTCTCTAATTAGATTTTCCTCATATGCGGGACAGTGCAGTCTCGCAGGAGGTAACCAGCATTAATATAACTCAAAGACAGGGCTGTGTCTGGCATGGCCTCAGCAAGAAGAGAGATGGGGTTTGCTGCCCTGAACTGTGGCCAACCTCAGAAGTGCCTGTCCAGGTGAGCATTGGTTTCAAAAGGAGGTCAGGTCAACTGGGGTCTTGGCAAGGAGTTCAGAGACGTGGCACTTTTCCCAGCCTGGTTGCTACCTGCATATGGCCTTGGGCATTCTCTCTCAACTTACCTCACCTCCACTGTACTCAAAAGCAATCTGAGAATAATAATAATGATATCTGCCCTTGACTTCTTGGAATGCTAAAGGTGACAGATTGTCAGAATCTGAGGGGTCATTTATTTCCCAAGTTTGAAAACAGACTTTAAAGAGTTGAAATGAACATTTCAGGTTATGTCCATGGGCCCTTTGAGGAAAGAGGTACTCTTTTTTGTCAATGGTGGCTCAGAAATGAAAAAGAGTATGATCTGCAATGGTTTTCATGGGGATTATGAAGATATATGGAGACATGAGCAAGAAGCTGTAATTTCTTACCATCAGTCCCCCAAATCATGTTGAAAGCAAGTTTTAGGCACCATCTCACTCTAAGAGTGGTCCTTCCATTAGGAGTCCTGGGTACCTGTTTTGTTCTAAAATGACTTGCAAAGAAATTGGTTTTCTAGAACCCCTTCAAAACTGTATCTAGCACCTAACTGTATGATAGGGTTGAATGTTCCCTAGAGAGGCAGGCAGGGGTGATGGCAACAGCAGACAGATCACCTCTGCGAACCCTGTATAAACCCTTCTAGCCTGTTACCAGTTGCAGGGCAGCAAACTGTCTGAGCTTCTCCTGGAGCAAATGGCATCTTTAGGAGGCCTAGAGTCTGACTGTACATGGAGCACTGAGCTCTCAGATTGATTCATCAAGGTGTTTCTGGCAGCTCATTAGTGTCCATGGAAGCCTAAAGTGGCTCATTTTGTATTTTATGTCTTTATCACACTGGACGTTCTATGGTGTGAAAGATGCTTCAGAAGTGTGATTTGAGGTGTGAAAGAACAGGACTGGTAAGAACGATTCCCTGTTTATTTGGTACTTAACAAGTCTCAGAGCATGTGCACATGCTACACTGTGTTCTCAGTGCCCTGGGCAGTCAGCCTGGGTGGGTGCCAGCCTATCATTTATAAAAAAGCAGATGGTGGTAAGGGGTTTAAGAGTCTCTGGTTTTCTTTTCCTTCTTAAGAGAGAGCTATTTCTACCCTGGGAGAAGGAACCCACCTGTAGTGCTGACACTCACTGTGCACTGCTGTTTGGGTCCTGTGCTGTGTCCTACTCTTGAATGCTGGTGAAGAGCTATTTAGTCACACAGTTGACATAAGCAAACGTTTGAGCTTCCCTTCCTTCCAAGGCCATCACTTGGTCATTCTTCAGACAAAGCAGGTCTTATTCATTCATTTCTGCACTCATTCATCCATTGTTGTGTGTGTGCCACACTGTGTAAATCATATTACTATGCTTCTCTTAATTAATGGGGAACTTGTGAAAAATTTGTTCCCAGGGTTCCCACACACCGGCAGCATCCCAGCCTTCTGTGCTGCTTTGCCTTGTCTGGTCTGTCCTGCAGGTCTTTGGTGATGGTTACCACCAGTAGTACATCGACTCACCTGCCACTCCCACATTGGGACACTTCAGTTACTGCTGATGGTACATCCTGACCGTAATTCACCTTTGCTCTTTCCCAGCTTTTCCTGGGTCGTCCTCACCCTCACCTTGGCCTCTTGCTTTTTAGCCTCCTTGTGCAGCCCTTGACTTTTCTGTCTTCAGTCACCTGCCTGACAGTTTCTGCTCAGATGGTTTGTACTGTCTTATGCTCTTTGCCTTAATGTGTCTGGCAGTGAAAAGTGAATACACAGAGGATGATGCTAGTCTCTGGAACTTGCATGTCTTCTTAGCCCTCCATCAAGACCTTAACTTTCACCCCACTATCAGCTCTGGCTTCCATTGGCCCTCCCTCACTTGCCTCTACCACCTCTTTCTTGACCACCCTGAACTTAGGGGCTCATCCCCCTCTTGAGGCCCACTACTCTTTGGACATCCTGTGTTTCTTGCTGTAATTCTATGATGCTTTCTTTGGCTGCCCCCTACTCTGTGACTGGGCATTGAGAGTCCCTGCCCTATCTGTTGGGCTGCACTGTCTCCTGATGCTAGCAGCTGGACTATGACCTGTTCCATGAATGCCCCATATCAGCGGTTGAGCTTGGGGCCAAACTTGTCTCCCTCATGCTGGTATGCCTCTTCATTGCCATACACAGGCCACACTGGACAAGTGTCAGGGACATTAGAGAGCTATCTTGAGGCCTGTATTGCTTCTGCAGCTTCTCTACCCCACTTCCTTAGCCAGCCTGTTCCCAGCTGATTAAAGACAAATAATTGTTATATTTGATCCTTGTGACTTCTTCAGCTATCAGGGCAAAGCATATAGGCAAACTGAGGTCCTGCGGCAGCTTGTTGCCAAACCACAAAGGAGCTGAACTCATGCTAGGGCTAGTTTTCTTTTTTTAATTTAGCAAATGGAGATGGCCCTGAGGTCACTCCCTGCATATTTTCTACCAGTAAAGAGGAGTAAAGAAGGATGACAGCTTGGTCTACTGTATGCTGCAGGTGGAATGGTGGGGGTTGCCAACATTCCCAGCTATCTCCACTTTAAAATGGGGATTACAATAATAGCCTTTATGCTTTCCAGGTGTTTAGAATAGGGTTGGGCTCATTGTAAGTGGGGACCACCCGTTATTCACTTGGTAGACAGTCAACCCCAGGAAGCCAGGGCTGTACTTGGTTCACCTATGTGTCCCTGGCTCCTAGAATAGGGCATGACTTGTAGCTGATGCTCAGTAAATATCTCTTAAATGAAGGTCATAGACTGAGCAAAAGAGGGCCTGTGGCTCCCTGCGAAGAATAAGGAGTTTGGTATCTAAAGACCTGGAGTTTGGTCCCATCTCAGAAACTCATATGCTGAAAAACCTTAAACAAATACTATAACCTACTGAACATCCCTTATCTCATTTATTTCAGTGAGCATGTTATAAGATATTTTGATGTCAGCAAGCCTACCTAAATGTGGCTTAAACTGTATGAAGCTTGATGACCTTTCCTATAGGACAACTGATTCCTTCAACTTGGCCCTGCCAGGGCTCTCTCCAGTGGTCTCATTGTACTTCTGGACATCCCCTCATTCTGAGAGCTGCCAACACTCCAAAGCTCCTTTTTCTCCTGTGTCTTCTTGCACCTGTATTTATAAGGGAGGGATGCCTTTCTCCGAAGCCTTCCTCCAGCCCCCTCAGGTCCTGTTGGCTGTGATTTCTGTAACATACCCGTGTGGTAGCGGGGTCAGATATTGCCATTTCTGAAGGAAAAGGCTGCTTATGCCAGCAGGGAGGGAAGAAGGATCTGGGAGGATGACTATGTCTGTGGTGCAAGAAGCAGACTGGCTTCTCCATGGGGTGTTGATGACAATATAACTTACTGGGTTGTTAAAAGCAAACAGATCGCATAGGTGAAAATGAAACATGGGGGTCTGTAACAGGTGGCTCATACCTATTTCATTGACATTACATTTGTCCAGAGACATCTTTAAAAATAAAATGTGAATGTCCTTAGGTGGAGCTTGTTCTCTCCTGTGTGGCCTGTCTTCAGCATGCCCTATTGTCTTATACTTAGTTACTTTACTTATTTTGCTACCAGCCTGGTTCCTCAAGGCATTTAGTTTTGCAGGCCCTGTGGTAGGACATTGTAATGCCCATGTTCAGCTAGTTTATTCTTTTTTTGGTCTCTCAAAGTCTTTATGTAAGGTTGTATTAACATTCTCAATGGGTGTTGTTTTAATGATCAACTCAAACCCAAAGAATGCTCCAAAGTGTTAAGCAGGCTAATGTAATTTTTAAATTATATTTTATTGATTATGCTATTAGAGTTGTTCCAATTTTCCTTTCTTTGTCTCCTGCCACCCAACACTCCCTCTCCCTCAGGCAATCCTCACACTGTTGTCCATGTCCATGGGCCATGCATATATATTCTTTGGCTACTGTATTCCCTATACTGTACTTTATATCCCCGTAACCATTATATAGCTACCAATTTGTACTTTTTAATCCCTTCATCTTTTTCACTCATTCCTCCACACCCTCTCCTATTTGGCAACCATCAAAATGTTCTCTGTATCGGTGATGATATTTGTTCTCCTTGTGTGTTTATTTTGTTTTTTAGATTAAATTGTTGATAGATATGTATTATTGCCATTTTATTTGTTCATATTTTTTATCTTCCTCTTATAGAAGATCCTTTAACTTCTCATGTAATACTGGTTTTGTGGTGATGAACTCCTTTAGATTTTTTTTGTCTGGGAAGCTCTTTATCTGTCCTTCAATTCTAAATGATAGCTTTGCTGAGTAGACTAGTCTTAGTTGTAGATCCTTGCTTTTCATCACTTTGAATATTTCTTGTCAGTCCCTTCTAGCTTGCAAAGTTTCTTTTGAGAAATGAGCTGACAGTCTTATGGGAGATCCCTTGTAGCTAACTAACTACTTTTCTCTCACTGCTTTTAAGATCCTCTTTGTCTTTAACTTTTGGCATTCTTATTATGATGTGTCTTTGTGTGGGCTTCTTTGGGTTAATCTTGTTTGGGATTCTCTGTGCTTCCTGGACTTGTATGTCTATTACCTTCACCTAGTTAGGGAAGTTTTCTATCATTATTTTTTCAAATAGGTTTCCAATTTCTTGCTTTTTCTCTACTCCTCTGGCACCACCCCCAACCTGATGAAAATGTTCATATGCTTGAAGTTGTCCCATAGGTTCCTTACAGTATCCCCAGTGTTTTGGATTATTTTTTTCCTGCTGTTTTGATTGTTTGTTTAGTGCTTTCTTATATTTTAAATCGCTGATTTGATTCTTGACTTCATCCACTCTACTGTTGATTCCCTGTAAATTATTTTTTATTTCCATTAGTGTATGTTTTGTTTCTGACTGGATGTTTTTTATGCTGTTGACATCCTCACTAAGTTCCTTGAGCCATGTTTCTTTGTCTCCTCATTTTGGCAGCCTCCCAGTGTTTGTTTATATGTATTATGTAGAGCTGCTATGTCTCTCAAGCTTGATAGAGTGGCCTAATGTAGTAGGTGCCCTGAAGGGTCCAGTGACACAGTCTCTCCTATTACCAAGTTGGATACTCAATGTGTACCCACTGAGTGGGCTGTGTACACCTTCCTTTTGTAGTTGAGCCTGTTGGCACATCCAAGGTCAGCAACTGCCTATGTTCTGTCCAGGGTCACACAGCATAAGATACAAAGTGATATGCAGATGGCTGCTACTTATGAGGAGCTTGAAAGTGCCTAGGAGAGGCCAACCTGTGAACCAAGGCAGGTTCCTGTTAGTACTAGGCCTTGGGCAACTTAGTGAGAAGTACAGGGCTCATTGAAGCCAGGTGCTGCTTGTTTGAGAGAATTTAGGAAAATCTGAAGCATGGGTCAAGACAAACCATTCATATGGGAAGGCCACTGGAAACATCTTGGGTGGGCCTGAAAGTTGGCTGGGGCAGGGGCTTAGGGAATCACCAGGGTGGGGCAAACAATGTGAGCCAGGTTGATGGAAATCTAGATATGGCACCCACCTGCTGGCTCTGTGGCTCTGTTTGGGGAGCACTCAGAAAAGGAACAGTGGCCTCTGCCAGCACTTCTGTCTGGAGGAAAGCTGCCCCGCAGCTCGCACCCTGATGCTGGACTACTCAGTTCCTCCCTGTACATCTCTGATGCCTTTCAATCTGCTGCCCTAGTGTTGGAGCTCAGAGGGAGTGAGTTCAGGTAAGTCTGTGCATTGGTCCTTTAAGAGGAGCTGCCTGGAATTCCAGCAGTTTCTGTCTTTCATAGTTTCAAGCCCTGCTGGTTTTTACAGCCAGAAGTTATGGAAACTTCTCTTCCTCGCACTGGAACCCTGGGCTGGGGGTCCTGGTGTGGGGCTGGGACCCCTTGCTCCTGAGATATCTCTGTTTTTTTTCACCACACATGGGTGTGAGAACAGCCCTTTCTGCATCTTTGCCTCTCCCACCAGTCTCTATGTCATTTCTTCTTTAATTCCATAGTTGCAGGACTTCCATTTAGCTCAGTTTCTGATAGATCTGAATGATGGTTGTTCTATAGTTTAGCTATTTTGATGTAGTTGTGCAAGGAGTCAAGCCTATTTTACCTACACTGCCATCTTGACCAAAAGTTCCTGGCTAAAGTCATTTAAAACACATAATAATGAAGTGTTTGGGGTTTTGATTTTTGTTTTGCTCTAAATATCTAAACTGCAAAGATTGAAACTCCAAACCCTGCAGTCAACTAGTTTTTTCTTATATTATACAATTAAATTATGTTATACATCTTAATTAAAAAGAAAATTATTTTCTCAGTGGATTTAATCATGAGTTGGGGAGATTTGGATCTAGATATTCTAGTCTCCCTTGTTTTGGTCCCCCTTTTCTGAGATCCACTATGAGAGGTACAGGCTGGACATAAGATGGTTACCTGGCTTGTGGCAGTTTCTTTGTTCCCAGAGCTGCCTTGGAGGTTTAGATTTCTCTCTAAGCACTAGATCCAATATGGTTTGGACAATGTCTCCTTCGCAATATGGACACTTTTATCAGTTAATCAAAAAACAAGCAAACAAAAAAACAAAAGTACTCCATGTCAGTGTTTGTAGACCATGTGTTTCACAGGGCCTGTTGTGGTTTCTGTTTCTCCTTGACGTGTATCTACCTGCTAACTTGAAAGCTGCGGACATGAGTCTATATGCAGTGCCAGTTTATTTTCTTCCTCTTTTTCTTTCTTTTTCATTTGTTTCCTCAAAAAAATTTTATCTGCTTTCTTGCCTTGAGATATAAATTCCACATTTTGGTTGCATTGGATTCCAGATCTTCTGAGGAAAGGCTTAAATTTATTAGGCTGGTTCACAGTGTTCTCATAAAGAACTTTAGTTTGGAGCATGGAGCCATATGTGATTAAGATTGTTTTAAGCTAAATAATGTAAAAGAATCAACATTACATTGTTTACAGAAACTTGGGCTATGTCTGTTATTTAAATAATTATCACACATAATTTACAAGCATGGTCTATGATAGGGTGGGAGGTCAAATGGACTTTTCTGCAGTTTTGCCCTCTTTTTTTTAAATATATTTTATTGATTATGCCATTACAGTTGTCCCATTTCCCCCCCC
>VMDR010034430.1:0-11068 GCA_007922815.1 Macrotus californicus
ATTTATAGATTTAATGCAATCCCAATTAAAGTACCAATGACATATTTCACAGATATAGAACAAACATTTCAGAAATTTATATGGAACCATAGAAGACCTTGAATAGCTGCAGCAATTTTGAGAAAGAAGAACAAAGCAGGAGGGATCACAATACCTGATATCAAACTGTATTACAAGGCCACTGTCATCAAAACAGCCTGGTACTGGCATAAGAACAGACACATGGACCTATGGAACAGAACAGAGAGCTCAGAAATAAACCAAAGTCTTTATGGTCAACTAATATTTGACAAAGGGGGAAGAAGCATAAAATGGAGTAAAATAGCCTCTTTAACAAATGGTGTTGGGAGATCTGGACAGCTACATACAAAAGAATGAAACTCGAGTACCAACTTAAACCATACACAAAAATAAATTCAAGGTGTGTAAAAGACTTAAATATACGTCACAACACCATAAAAGTCCTAGAGGAAAACATAGGCAGGAAAATATTAGATATTCTATGCAGCAATATTTTTACTGATATGTCCCCTAGAGCAAGGGACATAAAGGAAAGAATAAAGAAATGGTATCTCATCAAAATAAAAGCCTTCTCCATGGCTAAAGAAAACAACATTAAAATGAAAAGAGAACCAACTATATGGGAAAATGTATTTGCCAACGATGCCTTGGACAAGGGTTTGATTTCCAAAATATATAAAGAACTCACACGACTCCACTCCAGGAAGACCAAAAACCCATTTCAAATATGGGCAAAAGACTTGAACAGACACTTCTCCAAGGAGGACATACAGAGGGCCCAGAGACATATGAAAAGATGCTCAGTATATCTAGCCATCAGAGAGATGCAAATGAAAACCACGATGAGACACTACTTCACACTGGTGAGATTAGCCATCATAAACAAAGCAACAAACAAGTGTTGGAGAGGATGTGGAGAAAAGGTAACCCTAGTGCACTGTCATTGGGATTGCAGACTGGAACAACCACTGTGGAAAACAGTATGGAATTTCCTCAGAAAACTAAAAATTGAACCGCCTTTTGACCCAGCAATTCCACTGCTAGGATTATATATCCTAAGAACCCTGAAACACGAATCCAAAAGAACCTATGCACCCCAATGTTCATAGCAGTACAATTTACAATAGCCAAGTGCTGGAAGCAACCTCAGTGCCCATCAGTAATGAATAGATCAGAAAACTATGGTACATTTACACAACGAAATACCGTGCAGCAGAAAGAAATCAGGAGCTCCTACCCTTTGCAACAGTATCGCTGGATCTAGAGAGCATTATGCTAAGTGAAATAAGCCAGTCGGTGAAACACAAATACCATATGATCTCACCTTTAACGGGAACCTAATCAACAAAACAAACAAACAAGCAAAATATAACCAAAGACACTGAAATTAAGAACAAACTGACAGTAACCAGAGGGGTGAGGGGAGGTGAAAATGGGGGCAAAAGTGTGAAGGGTTTACAGGAACAACTATAAAAGAACATGGACAAAAACAAGGCAGGTGGAACACAGGAAGGGAGGGAGGGATGGCTGGGGTGATGGGAAAAGGCAAAAAATTGTATTTAAACAAGAATGAAATTCAAAAGTATTTAAATACATACATATATACATACATACATACATACATACATAAAAAGACATCTGTAGATAGAGCAGTCTCTTTGCTCTGACGCGTGCACCTTGAATGTACTTACCTCCAAAAGCAGAAAGATCAGAAGAAACAAAATGATTTCCCAGGGATGCCAGTGAGTCTGTATGGATAGAGTTCCAGGGTCTGCAATTCCACAAACACTATTTCTCTTAGTTCCCTGGTGACACTGGCCTTTATTCCCAGTCACACATGAAAGTCACCCTGGGAATGTGACAAACCACAGTGACAAGCCCCAGTCTGGACCAGTAAGTCAAACTTGCTTTGGGTGAGGTCTGGGTTGGCTGTTCTCTTACACACACAGCATTAAGAAGCAAAGGGTCTGGAACCTTCTGAGTATTCAACACACACTCTCTGAACAGAGCTTCAGTCAGCCCCTTAGAGAGGAATGTAGCTGCGCCTCTCCTTAAATCTCCTTTCCAACCAGCTGGCATTTGCCTTCGTGTGTGGGCACTGTATAGGTATGCTGGGTCCTTAGGCTGCACCCCAGAACATCCTGAAAAGAGTGCTCAGTGTGGTAACTAGGAGTTCAAAATGCTTTCCCGCACCTTATCTCATTATTCCTATTGCTAACTGGCAAGTAAGGTACTTCAACAATCACGTGCTGAAATAAATAACAGCAATCCTCTTTCAGCTGGTCTGTCATGCCCAAAACAGTACCAGGAAAACTGATGGAGGAGGCAAGAGTAATGGAAAAACAAGGAACAATGTAGCCAAGAGTGATGATGGAGGAGTGATCTATGAGCTAGGAGTGATGGAGGAGTCAGGAATGATGGAAAATAGGGAATGGTAGAGCCAAGAGTGATGATGGAGGAGCCAGGAGTTATGGAGGAGCAGGAGTGATGGAAAAGGCAGGAATCCAACCTAGAACTAGGAGTGAGTGGGAACACACAGATGAGCGTCTACCAAGGGTTCTTTATTAATCCTTTTAAACCTGATGATTCACACATTAATGGAGACTATCAAGAAAGAACATCCCCAGACAGAGTCCTTCATCCTCTCTAGTCCAGACTCCTTTGAGACTCTGCTGTATTAATTCCATACTCACATAATTACCTGTACATAATGTTTATTGCATATTTATTCTAAATAGCCAAAATTAGTAACAACCCAAATATCCTCAACTGCTGAATGGTTAAATAAATTGTGGTTCATCAACACCATTAATACTATTTAGTGACAACAAGGTAAGAGCCACTGACACACACATCAATCTCCAGAGAATTATGCTGAGTTAAAAGAAAGCTAGCCCCAAAGATTACATGCATGTTTTCATGTATATAATAAGCATAATGTGATAAAGTTAGAGCAATGAAAAACAGATTACTAGTTGCTACCGGTAAAGAAGGGGATGAGGGAAGGAGGCAAGTGGGTGTGGTTAGGAAAAGATAACAGAAAGTTTCTTTGTGGTGAATGAAACACTCTGTGTGCTGACTGATCAATGTCAGTATCCTGGTGGTGATATTGCATTATAGGTCTGCAAGATATTATCATCTGAAACTGCAAAAGTGTTACATGTGAGATTACTGTTTTCTTTCTTGCAAACTGTGTGTCAATTTACACTAATGTAAAAATAAAAAGATCAATTAAAGAAAAGAGGAGAAAGTCTTGGTCACAAGTTCATTCACATATGGCATAAGGACTGAATGGAAGCTGCTCCATCACCTATTAGCTGCAGGTAAGCTAAAATCATTCACCTAGACCTGCCAGCAGCTGCCCAGGGTCTTAGGAACAGCATTAGTCCCATGGTCCCCAACTGTCTTTGGAAAAACCAGAGCAACTGGCCCTGAAAAGGGTGGGAGCCGTCAAATGGGGCTATCAGGGCCACCGAAAAAAACAGTGGTCAAATCACCTCTACTATCCTGAGAAGATGCACTACTGCCACACTACAATCACACTCTTCTACAGCCGTTGTCTCCAAAAGTTTGTGTTAAAAGAGTAGCACATTATAGAGACAAAATAACTCAACTACTATTACAACATGGGAGCTTGCAAGGGTTTCCTGTAAGGGGCCAAATAGTAAATGTTTCATCTTTGTGGGCCATATGGACACTGTTGCAACTACTTAGCTCTGCATTTGTATCTCAAAATCAGCCACAGACAATATGCAAATAAATGGGTTTAGCTGTGTTTCAATAAAACCTTATTTACAAAAATAGGCAGGGAGTTGATTTTGACCCCTAGGCTGTGGCTTGCCAAACCCCTGCTTATATTTACATGATGTTTTTGTAATTTACACAGCATGTCCACCCAGCCATTACCAGTGGGTATGGATAACTCTTAGCAAGATTAGGGGTGGATTTCTCTTACAGGAGGAAAGCCGGGGAGGTTCAACGGCCTGGGAACCCGAGAAGGGAACTTGAAAGCCAGTTTGGATGCCCCACACTCTCAAGGACCCTTAGAGCCAGCTGGGATAGAGCCAGAAAGGGGTATACTGTTTTATCTACCAGCAAACAGTGGCAGAGGAGGCTGATCTCTTTCTCTGCATCATGCCAACTAAGGGAGAGTGTATTCATATTGATTCCAACATAGACGGATTCTTGGGATCAGTCGTGGGTCAAAAAAGAAAAACACTTCACTGGGGCAAGAACCCACATTTCCCCAATCTCAGGTCTTTACCAGCTGTGTGAGCTTGAAGCATTCACTTTCCACTTGGTGTTGCTGGAAAATGGGGGCAGATTAAACAATTTCCTTGAATTACATGATCCTTCATGCCATGAAAAATGACTATTTATCACTACACAACACATTTCTTTGGCCACATCAAGATATTTAGTAAAGGTGATCATACATAGAGTCTTGCCTTAGTTCAAACTCCAGTCATTGTTTTTATACCTGATTTTCTCCAAACAGTTCTGCCCAACTCAGGATTATAACTGGACAGAAGGCTGCTGGAGAAATAGAGTATAACTTATAAACCATCTTGGGTACTAAGTTCCTTAGCTCAAGCAGAAAAGATTTCAGGAAATGACTCAAAAGCCAGGAAGGAAATTTTTTAAAAAGGGAGGGGGCTCATGTAAAACAAGAATAAAAATAGAAATCTGATCTTTTGTATGTAGCTTTCAGTTTTCCCAGCACCATTTATTGAAGAGGCTTTCTTTTCTTTATTGTATGTTTTTGGCTCCTTTGTTGAAAATTATTTGCCCATATACATGTGGGTTTATTTCTGGGCTCTCAATTATGTTCCACTCACAAAAATTACACAAAACCATACACAAAAATTAACTCAAAATGTGTTAAAAACCTAAATATAAGACCTGAAACAATAAATTACATAAAAGAAACATTGGAACTAGAGAGCATTATGCTAAGTGAAATAAGCCAGGTGGTGAGAGAGAAACACCACATGATCTCACCTTTAACTGGAACATAATCAACAAAAGAAAACAGCAAACACAATACAACCAGAGACATTGAAATTAAGAACAATCTATCAATAGCCAGAGGGGAAGGGGGAGGGAATAGTGGGGGGAAGGGTTTCCAGGAAACACTCTAAAGGACACATGGACATAACCAAGGGGGAAAGTGGAAGTGGGGGAGGGGGGTGGGATTGGCTGGGGTGGGGGGAGATTGGTGGGGGGAAAATTCAAACTGTAATTTAACAACAATAAAGTAAAACAAAAGAAACATTGGTACTAAATTAATGGCACTTAGTCTTAAAGAGGATTTTATTAATTTGACCTCAAAGCAAGGGAAATAAAAGAAAAAATAAATGAATGAGACCATATCAAACTAAAAAGCTCCTGGACAGCAAAAGAAACCATCAACAAAACAAAAAGGTAACTAACTACATGGGAGAAGATATTTTCAAACAACACCTTTAATAAAGGCTTAATAGTTAATATATATAGAACTCATACAACTCAATAACAAAAATTAATCCAGTTAAAAAATGGGCAAAGGACCTGAAGAGATAATTCTCCCACGAAGACATACAAATGGCCAAGAGATATATGAAAAGATTCTCAACTTAACTACTTATTAGAGAAATGCAAGTCAAAACTACAATGAAATACTACCTCACACCTGTTAGAATAGCTATTATCAACAAGACAAGAAATAACAAATGTTAGACAGGGTATGGAGATAAAAGAACCCTCACTCATTCCTGGCAAAAATGGAAATTAGTACAGCCACTAGAAAACAATGTGGAGTTTCCTCAAAAAATTAAGAATAGACTCAGCAATCCTTTTTCTTTGTTTCTATCTAACAAATTTGCAAACATTTATTTATAAATATCACACATATATAATCTCCCTATGTTTGTTGCAGCATTATTCATGGTAGCCAAGGCATGGAAACAACCAAAGTTCTTTTTGATAGAAGATTGGATAAAGATGTGGTACATATATACAATGGAACATTACTCAACTATAAAAAATAAAATACTGCCATTTGTAAGAACATGGATGGATCTTGCGACTATCATGCTAACAAAAATAAGCAAAAGAAAAAAGTCAAGAACCATATGATTTCAATCATATGCAGGATATAAAACTGAAAGCAAGAAACAAACAAGACAAACAAGCAAAAACTCATAGACACAGACAACAGTCTGGTGATTACCAGAGGTAATGGGGATGGTGGTAGGTAGTAAAAGGGTAAAGGAGGTCAAGTATATGGTGACTGAAAGATATTTGACTTTGGGTGCACAATGCAATATACATACAATGCAACATACAGATGTTGTATGATGGAACTGCATCTTTGAAACCTATATTACTTTACTAACCAAGATAAATTTACTAACCAATGTTCTTCAATAAATTCAATACAAATTTTTAAATGAACAATAAATAATGAATGTCAAACTAAAATAACAAGAAAATCATATGAGCAGCACTGTTTTTTCCTATCAGTGATGCCAGCCTCCACTCAGAGAAGCATGGGTGACTTCTGAGGTGGTAGGTGGGGGGCAGAATGGGTGGGAAAACTTTCTGGAAAGGTGGAATAGGTGATGATCTCTATGCACTTTATCTCTATAAGAAGGAACACAGAACATGACTGACAGTTGATGGATTTTTACCCTCCAAACTTTAAGAAACCAAGCTCCCAGATCAAAAAACAAAACATTCCATGCTCTGGATGTTCTAGCACTACTTTAGACACCTAAAGGGTGACCTGTCTTAACTCTAACAGTGTAAATGACCAGTTGGGGTGATTTCATCAATAGCATCATTGGGGTGTACACTTGTGGGTCTGGCTTCTCTTACTCCATGTTTTGTGTCTGTGAGATCCAGCCATGCTGTATGTGGTTGTAGATGGTTCACCCATATCTCCTTGCTGTATCCCACTGTGTGAATGTGCCACAATTTTGAAATCCGTTCTGCTGTTGAGTAGATTTGGGTGATTCAGAATTTTGTTGTGTGTGACTTAAGGAGGTGATGACTCCACCAGGACAAATCTTCCATTTGATTTGTATGAAATGCACTGCCCTAGAATTAGGTTGCTTAGTCTGTGTCTTTCTCACTGTGTCCTCCTTAGCAAGGGTGAATCCCTGTGGAGGGACCCATGAGGTGATCAGCTCCATGAGTTCCAGGGGCCTGTCCTTGCAGCAGAAGGCAAAGGAAGTGGTAACTGGTGCTGATTTTGGCTCCTTTCTCATTGTGCACTGGACCAGCTCTGCATCCACTTATGTCTGGGCCATGATGTCTTGTACCACTCACTTCAGTCCCACTCATGGGCAGTCTGAAGACCTCACTAACCCATAGGGATTTAAGAGAAGATAGTGTTGACTTCAAGGAGTTCACAGATAGGTTGAACAAATCAGAACAAAGCTTGAGAGATATAATAAGAGAAAAATGGAACTAGAGTCTGGGGAGGGGGGGAAGGAGGCATGTCAGGAAAAACTTTGGGACCTTAGATCTGAGCTGGGTTTTAAAGGACAATGTGGTTGTTGAGCATGTACAGAATAAGCCAAGACACCTGTCTTATTCAGAACAAAGAACAATATAACAGATTCAGAACCCAGGCTCCATCTTGGAGGAGACAGGGGGTAGAGCCAGACAGACTCATTTATGTTCCTCTCAAATGCAAACTTGCCCCAATACCCCAGCAGGGAGTTGCAGGTGCATGGTTGCATATAAGGAGCAAAGGCAGAACCCAGGCATGGACACTGTGACCTTGGTCCTTAGAGGTGGGCTGCCTGCACTGAGTTTCCAGCTCTGGACACATCTAATTGGCCATCCTGCTTGCTCATCAGGGGCCTTTTATTTGCTGAAAGACTGATGACTTTTTCTCTTCTTGGAAGCTACTCACCTACCATGTAATCCAAGAGGACTACTCTCACCAACAGGAATGCTGATGCAAATGGCAAGGTTTTCCAGAAGTGGTCCTCATGTCCATGTCTGAGGACAGGAACCAATGATGCAGTTTCCTGTGAACTCACTTTAGCATGGCTCAGAGAACAAAGAGATCTAGAGGGCCTTTCCAGAGGTGTAGGTGGTAGTGGCTTCTGTTTAACCTGAGGGCCTCAGTTGTCTGCCAGCTTATGTTGGGCTCCTTCAGGTGCCCCCTTCCTCTGACAGTGAGGAGTCCTATTGGCAATGTGTTGTAGTGACTGCTGATGGCCATGTGTTCCTTATATACCTTCTGAAAAATTACCAAATTTTTAGAAGTTGGATATGAATATAGGTATGTGATTTGAAGGTCTGGCGTTATTTAGGAGGATACAACACAATTAGTTCCTTCCTTTTCCAGAGCTCCACACTTCCTTTCAGAGGCTCCCCACAGAGAAAGTGCCCAGTACATCCTTCCACAGTTCTCTTCAAATATAAACATATCCACATATGTGCAATCCTGTCGAGCCCATACTTTGTCACTTAGAATTATGTCTTAGAGATTGTCCCTTATCAGTCCCACACCTCTGGTGCTTTTTTCCTCTGCATTCAATGATCTAACCTAGCATATTCCTTTAACTAGACCTTGTGAGTTGGTTTTATTTTGGTGGGGGAGTGGGGTAGGGGTGAGGGTGTCTATTTTCCTGTTGAGATTTTGGTGTTTTTCTCACTGAAATGTAATGAATATCTATAAAGGTAATTCTTCGTGAGGGATGTGAATGTTTGTGTGTGGTCACTTACACTCTTTTTTCTCAGTTTGTCCTTTGTTTTTTGACTTAATTTATGGTATTTTTATTTACAGAAAATTCTAATTTTTATCTAAATTTATTACCCATGTCTTCTATGGCTTTTGAGTTTGTATTTTGTTTACAAAGGGCTTTTCTTACTCAATACCCATTAAAAAATGCTTCCATATTTTCAGTAGTTTAATAGGTTTTTTTACTTATTTTTTTGTTACATCTTACAGTATATTTTGAACGATGGGGTTAGTTAGAAATCACTTTCTAACTGATTTAATAATCTTAGTACAAATAGTTATCTAGTTGCCTGACTTTTTTAAATGACCAAATCTCATGCTGTAGTGATTTTAAATGCCACCTCTATTACAAACTAAATTCTGTAGTTTCTGATACACTCTGTACTTGGTTTTCTTCACTCATCAGTGTGTTTATTCACACCCCAAATGCTGCATCATTTACACCTCTGCAGATTACAATTTTTCAGTATATCTGAATCTTCTGTATCTGAATCTACTCTTGATCTGAGTTATTCTGGCTATCCATTTGCCTCATTCTTCTTCTTTATAAGAACGTCCCATACTTCTGGCCAAGATGGAGGTGTAGGTGGACACACTGTGCCTCCTCACACAACAAAAAGAAGGACAACAACACATATTAAAAGAAAAAACAACCAGAACTGACAGAAAATCAAACTGTATGGGAGTCTGAAAACCAAGGAGTTAAAGAAAAAACATTCATCTAGACCGGTAGGAGGGGTGGAGCTGGACAGCCAGGGTGGAGAAGACTCATGGGAGACTCAAGGCAGGGTAGTAGCTGGCAGATCCAGGTGGACAAGGCGTGGCTGGCGGACCTGGCAAGGTGGTCGCTGGTGGATCGGGCCGTCCCACACTCACATACAGATAAACTGGGAGGAACAACTGGGGAGCGATACAGACTCCACAACCCAGAGTTCCAGCACGAGGAAATAAAGCCTCAGGGCCTCTGATTGAAAACTCCTGTTGGGGTGGAGGCGGCAGCAGCGGGAGAAATTCCAGGACTCACAGGAGAGCTCATTGGAGAGACTCATAGAGTCCTAGAGCATACACAAGCCCACCCACCCAGGAATCAGCAACAGAAGGGCCCAATTTGACTGTGGGTAGTGCGGAAAGTCACTGAAAACCAGCAGAGAGTGGAGAAAGCAGCATTGTTCCCTCTCAGACCCCTCCCCCACAAGCAGCATCACAACGCAGCAGTGTGGGTTGCCCCACCCTGGTGAACACCTAAGGCTCCACCCCTTACTATATAACAGGCACTCCAAGACAACAAAAATGGCCCAAATGAAAGAACAGATCACAGCTCCAGAAAAAATACAACTAAGTGACCAAGAGATAGCCAACCTATCAGATGCACAGATCAAAACACTGGTAATCAGGATGCTCACAGTCTTGGTTGAATTTGGTCACAAATTAGATAAACAAATGAAGGCTACACTAAGAGAAATGAAGGAAAATGGACAAGGAACCAACAGTGAGGGGAAGAAAACCAGGACTCAAATCAATGGTGTGGACCAGAAGAAAGAAAGAAACATTCAAGCACAACACAATGAAGAAAAAAGAATTAAAAAAAAACGAGGAGAGGCTTAAGAACCTCCAGGACGTCTTTAAACGTTCCAATATCCGAATGATAGGGGTGCCAGAAGGAGAAGAGGAAGAGAAAGAAATTGAAAACTTATTTGAACAAATAATGAAGGAGAATTTCCCCAATCTGGCAAAGGAAATAGAATTCCAGGGAGTCCAGGAAGCTCAGAGAGTCCCAAAGAAGTTGGACCCAAGGAGGAACACACCAAGGCACATCATAATTACACTAACCAAGATGAAAGATAAGGAGAGAATTTTAAAAGCAGCAAGAGAAAAAGAGACAGTAACCTACAAAGGAGTGCCCATCAGACTGTCAGCTGATTTTTCAAAAGAAGCCTTACAGGCAAGAAGGGGCTGGCAAGAAGTATTCCAAGTCATAAAAGACAAGGACCTACATCCAAAATTACTCTATCCAGCAAAGCTATCATTTAGAATGGATGGGCAGATGAAGTGCTTCCCAGATAAGGTCAAGTTCAAGGAGTTCATCATCACCAAGCCCTTATTATATGAAATGTTAAAGGGGCTTATCTAAGAAAAAGAAGATCAAAAATAGGAACAGTAAAATAACAACAAACTCACAGTTATTAACAACTGAACCTAAAACAAAAACAGAAACAAAAACAAACAAAGCAAACAAGTAGAACAGGAACAGAATCACAGAAATGGAGATCACATGGAGGGTTATCATCAGGGGAGTGGGTAGGGAGA
>VMDR010034431.1:0-11066 GCA_007922815.1 Macrotus californicus
GTTAAATTATTAAGAGCTTTTAAAAATAATCAGGAATAGATTTTGGATTTTATCAAATGTTCTTTGACAACAAGATTTTTCATATTTTGATGTTTTGACACTAATATTTTTCCTGTTTATAATAATATGATTAATTATATTAATACATTTCCTAAAATTATATCATTCTTATACTTCTAGATAAATTCATTTGGATAAGTATGTTTTAAATATAGCTCTAGTTTTGATTTGCTAATATTTCACATGGGATCATTACATTTATACAATTGTACATTTAGTCTATAGCTGTCTTTTTTTTAGGTTCTAATATATCAATTTGATATCAAGGTTATACTAGTTTTCCAAAATAAATTGTCAAGCTTTTATTTTCCTTCCTTATAATAGTTTTAATAGCACAGGAATTGTGGGTTCCTTGCGGATGTGAAAGGACTTGGCAATAAATTTCTCTGGGCCCAGTGTTTTAACAAAGGATCTGTAACAATTTTTCCACCTTTTCCCTGCTTTCTGTTTTTTATAGACCCTCGACTTCTTTTCTACAAACTTTACCATTTGTATTTTTATTTTTAAAAACACATTTAGTCAGGACTTTTACATTTATCAGCATAGAGATGTACATTGTATTTATTTAAAAGTTTTCATAGTCTCTTTTGTATCTTTGCCCAAATCCACTTCTCATTATTGATATTATTTATATATATATAAATATATAAAACTTCAGGGGTTGGTTCTCTTTTCTCTTACCTCTTATTTTGATTATACTTGCGAGGAATTTGCCAATGTAATTGGCCCCATTGAAAAAATGGATTTTGGACTTATTATTTCTCCACTTTTCTAATTAATTTTGCTTTAAACTTCACACTAGCTTTCCCAATATTTCTCTCTGATTCTGGAATGAGACACTTATTTTTCTTGTTGCTTTTAATAAAAATGCCCTTGAGCCTCTGATTCTCTGCCCTGCGCCCAGCGGTATTCACGTCTGCTGGGCTGTGCTGCGGGAACAAGTGATCTGCCATCTCACTGGCTCACCACACCCCAGGCTGGTTTCTTCTCCACATGGCATGTCCTGTGCATGTTGGCTGCGGCTCTGATCCATGTCTTCCTTCTGAGATGCAAGCTCAAGAAAGAGCCTCCCATCTGGGACATGCTGGGCTCGGGGCAGAAGGGAAGGGGCAGTGGCTGAGGCATGCAGGGCCCTTAAAGCTTCTGCTTGGACAGGACAGATGTTACTCCATCCCGTTCTAATGGCTAAGCAAATGGCAAGTATGGGCGGGGGGCATCAAATCGCCATCTCAGGGAAGGTAGCAAATCACGGGAAAGGATAAGACATCCACCGCAAACCTTTGGCGGTGCCCCAGACTTTGAGAGGTACTGTCCTTACTGTCATTTTTTAAGTTGTCTGCAGCTGAGGCTTTTATTTTTTTCATTCACTAATGTTTGGAGATGCATTTTGTAAATTTTCAAGTATTAAAACATTTACTTTAAAATGTGTAACATTTGTTTCTATTTGTAGTTTTATTCCACGGTGGCCAGAGAACACATCCCATGCAACGTCTACTCTTTGGAATGTCTTGAATTCTCTTTAGTCATTGTCTGCGTAAATGATTAGCATCTGTTAAATAGTCCATGACCTTGAAAAGAATTTTTTCCTATTTGTATGCTTTAGTTTTCCATGTGGATCTATTAAGCAAAGATTGTTCCTCATATTGTCTAGATTCTCTATCTATCCTTATGTAGCTTTGCCTATTCACTCTGTGATTGAACTGTCTGTATTAAAGTTTTATTACAGCAAAAACTTTAGTCAGTTCTCCCTTTATCTCTACAGTTTCCACTGGGTGTTTTGAAGCTGTGTTGCTCAATATTCAAATATAGTAAAAATGACTTTACAGGTTGGCCTTCTAGGTCACAACCAATCATGGCACCATGAGGACAGCATCTGCCTGCCAGACGTGTCTGAGAGGCAATTTATTTTAAAAAGCACAAATACTAATGAAGAATGAAAAACTCTCAACCTCCATTGGCAATTAAAGAATTATGAATAATTGTTGCAAATTATCTTTTAATGTTGTATAAATCGAGTACTTGCTCCCCATCATTTTTCCTTTGTCTGATGTTGATATTGCTGACGTCATTCTCTTTGTGCCCCTGTTAGTATGTACTTTGAGCCTAGTTCCTTTACATTTTCATTTTTAAACTTTCTGTGGCAACTTAAGTGCATCTCTTATAAACAATATAAATTTAAATATTTTTAAATTTGTGTACAGTTGATATACAACATTATATTAGTTTCAGGTGTACAATAAAGTGATTCAACATTTAGAGACTATAAATTATTTTTCATTAAATCTAACTACCTGTCTTGTGATGAGAGTTTAAAAGTCATTAATAGTGTGAACTTAATACTCTTGTTGTTACTGTGTCCACTTCCTGAATGTATATATAAGCATGTACGCATGTGCTTTTCCATTGCTTTTAAATAATAATAGCATTTCATAAATATGAAAGTTCTCCCATTTTCTACAAAGGTACAGAGCCAGCCTCACTTGGAGAAATCGTTAGGCCACGTTCATCCACGTAAAGTGTTAATGTTCAACAAGAGTGCTCATATTAAGCTAAATCTTACCTGAAAACTAGGAAAAGGAAATTACAAACTCATTTTGCAAAGTACATGGAAGACACTCTCTGAGACTTGGTTCTGATATCAAAACACAGTGCTTGTTGCTGAGGAAGAATGAGAACACGCTCATTTGGATGCTTGCCGTGGTTTCAACAAGTGCCCTGCTTGCTCAGGACCCTCGGCTATGTGACCACCATCACACTATTAATTTTCATAAACTTCGTGTTAAAAGGTTTTAACAACTTTACTGAGGTGTAACTGCAACACCAAAACAACGGCCCATGTTTTGTGTGTATAATTTGATGAGCGTGGACACGTGCATGCACCCGTGAAATTGTCATCGCAGTGAAGGCACTAAACACACCCATCGCTGCCAGACATTCTTTCTGTCCCTTTTTAGTTAGTTCATTGCTGCTTTGTTTTGTCGCAGTGAGAACACTTGACATGAGATCTGCCCTCTTAACAATTGTTTTAAGTGTGCAATGCAGGTACTGTTCATCTGTTCTTCCAATCCTCACCTGAGGATACATTTATTGATTTCAGAGAGAGAGGAAAGCGGGGGTGGGGGAGGGAGAGAGAGACAGAGAGAAACACTGATATGAAAGAGAAAAGTTGATCAGCTGCCTTCCGTACGCACTGCCACCAGGGGTGGAATGTGCACCGAGGTCAGTGCCTCAACAGGGGCTGATACGGGATGAAGCTCCTACTGACCCGCCCTGCCAGGGCAAAGTGTCGTTCATCTTGACATAAAAAGTTACCACCGCTGATTTCTGAGCTCCTTAGACCAGCTGTGATTAACTGGATTTTTGGCAGTTTGACTGCAGGGGGATACAGCCTGCCCTGAAATGTTACAAAAGCATAGGGAGGCTCCAAGCTGGTACCCAAGCCATGCTTGCCACCTGGTCCTCGGGCTTGTCTGCTGACCCTGAGGAGATAACACTCTAGTCCCTGGTAGGTACCCATGGCCAGAACCAGTAGCAGGGTCTACTCTGCCCATTGCTTCTTCAGAAAACACACACTGGAACTGATCTGACTGCTGCCTTTGTTTGGATTTGGGGGGGCAGGTGTGCCTAGCAGGGTTGTCCAACCCATGGCCAGCAGGCCACATGTGGCCCAGGATGGCTATGAATGCAGCCCAACACAAAATCATAAATGTACTTAAAACCTTTTTTTGCTCATCAGTTTTCGTTAGTGTTTGTGTATGTCATGTGTGGCCCAAGACCACTCTTCTTCTTCCAGTGTGGCCCAGAGACACCCAAAGGTCCGACACCCTGGTACCGTGTTATGAGAAAAGCAAGTCCGAGAGCACTGCAACAGCTCTGAGCAAAGATGACTAGCCCAGTGCACAGGTCAGAGAGAGCCTCCTGGTGCAGAGAACAGTGCCTGGTGGAGAGGAGAGCAGACTGATGGAGAAGGAACAGGGCAATTCTGGGGAAACGGGGTGAGGGAGGAACGCCTTCGGTTTTCTGATCAGATGCCCATGCACACTCTCAGTCACCGTGGCTGTGAACCTGAACTGTGTCCATGAACACTGCTAGAGTGTCTTCAGAAGTTCAAAACATGACCCCCGTGCAAACAGAAAAGGAATGTGTGCCAAAGATTTTATTTGACTCATGAGTTCATGAAAAAAAAATCCATAAGATGTTAAGACTATTTCAATGAAAATTTTGAACAGAGGTATCTGTAGGCACTGAGGGAATTCTGAAACAAATTTGCTACTAGATGCAAAACTGGTTAATATCTGAAAGGTCAATAAAACCTAATGTTTGGAGTTATCTTTTCTGTATTTACTGGATGAAATCCATTCGCTTTGTGGTGGCCAAGAATCATTTGCATTATTATCAAGTTTTCTACACGTTCACTGTTACCTTGTTTGGAAAACAGCCCCATGAGTAGGAAGCTGGTGAAATATGCACACCTCGCAGAGTATGCTAGACAACGCCCAGCAAGCCAATGAGAGGACACCCAATGGTCTCTTTTTACCCCTTTTCAAGTTTGGGATCATTTTTCCTGATAGCACCTTTTTAAATTAAAAAAAAAAATTACTATTGTTTTCCAACAAAGTCATTCACTGTCCTGAGTGGATCGAATATGTGTGAGGCCACTGTGAGGTCTCCCAACACAGATCTCTAACCCCCGCCTGGACTCAGGTCTGGTCTGTATGAATAATCTCCCCTGTGTGTCCCAGGAAGGTCATTCGGGTTTACTCTTGCTATCAAGGGTAACACATTCAGCAAATTCTTAAGCTCTTGTCAGCTCCCCAGCAGCCTTTTGTGGTCCTTTTAACAGCCGGCTGGGCTGAGCAGGGAGAGACAGGTTGCTCTGGGCAGTGTTCGACAGCACAGCTCTTTGTCTCTCGTTGTCAGCCAGCCCTGTCGCTACACTGGTCCCCAGGCGGCGCGCCTTTGATGGACTATCTGCCCCTCATGTCTCAACACTCCAGGCAGCATTTGGAGAAAGAGCAGCGCTAGGCTGTTCCCTCCAGCACAGAATAACCCCATTATAAGATGACGTCCTATCAACTCTGCCCCACGTATTTGTTGAGAACACTGTGAGGTGAGTCCCAAAGATGTGAAGGCACGTTCCTTGGCCTCCAATCACTGTCCATCTGTTGGGGAGACAAGCCATACACAAGAGCAGATCGCAAAGGCCAGCAAGAAGAGCCGGAAGGAGTATTCAGTCCAAATCCCTACTCTGCTGCTTGGGTGATCTTGAACAAGTTTTTGTTTTTTTGTTTTTATCATTACAGAGCTGTAATTTATATACCATAAAATTTACCCATTATAAGTATACTGTGTAATAAAATTGTTTTTGTTAAATTTATACAATTGTGTAAATATCGCTTTGATCCAATTTTAGAACATTTCCACACCCGAAAATCCCCCGTATGACCACCTGCCATTGACCCTCACTCTTACCCCAGCCTCAGACAGCCATCGACCTGCTTCCTGTTCTAGAGATCTGTCTTTTCTAGAAATTTCATATAAATGGAGTCATACAATATGTACTTTTTTGTGTCTTTCACTTGGTGTAACGTGTTGAAGCTTCATCCATGTTTCCATGTTGTAGCATGTATTAGTGTGTATTCATTCCTTTGGATTGCTGAATTGTATTGCATTCTCCTGACACATCCTACTTTGTTTATCCATTCACCAGCTGAAGAGTATTTGGATTCTCTCCGTTTTGGCCTATTCTGGACAATGCTCCTACAAACATTTACATTTAAACCTTTGTGTAGATATATGTTTTCATTTCTTTTGGGTAGATACCTACAAGTGAATTTGTTGGGTTATACTGTAGACATCTATTTAACTTTTTAGGAAATTGCCAAACTTTTTTTTAAGTGGACATACCATTTTCCATCCCCACCAGCAGCTCATGAGGGTTCCAGTTTCTCCACATCCACATCAACACTGGTTATTATCTGTCTTTTCCATCATGGCCACCCTAGTGGGTGTGAATGTCATCATATTGTGGGTTTTTTTTTTAAGATTTTATTTACTTATTTTAGAGATAGGGGAAGGGAGCGAGAAAGAGAAGGAGAGAAACATCAATGTGTGAGAGAAACATGCATCGGTTGCTGGTCATGCACTACCAACCAGGGACCTGGCCTGCAACCCAGGCACATGACCTGATAGGGAATCAAACTGGTGACCTTTCAGTTTGTGGGAAATGCCCAACCCACTGAGTCACACCAGTCAGGACATCACATTGTGGTTTTGATTTACATTTTTCTAATGGCTAATGGTGTTAAACACATCTTCATGTGCTGATTAGTCATTCACATATCTTCTTGGGCAAAATGTCTATTCAGATCAGGCCCAAGAGTGAGCAGCCCAGCTGGCTACCCCAGTGTGGACTTGCTGGGGGTATGAAACCTGGGCCTGACCACGACCCTGTGGTCAAGGAGTCAGCAACCAAACACAGATTCGAGAGCCAGGGCCACTAAGCCAGGAAACCCTGGCTGCCATGAAAAGATTGTAAACCCCAAAAGTCAGGAAATAATAACTGCTGATGTCTATTTAGCTCACTACACAACAGAGAGTGGGTCAAGTTGACAGAGGAATTATCTCCACTATTCATCTTTGTTAATCCCAGTGAAGTAGGTCCTATTATTATTCCCACTTTATATACAAGGGAACCAAGACTCAAGAGGGTTAAGATACTTGGCGGAGCTGGGTGTTGACCTTAGACCTCTGACCTAGGCCCCTGCACAATCTACGCTGACCACATCCCAGCCTGGGCTCACGTCAGGCAGGAATCACTGCCTGTTCTCCCCGTACCCGAGTCCACCAGCACAGGACCTGACATGTGTGCAAGAACCTGAGAAGTATGTATGGAAGAAAGGACAGCAGGGACCAGAGGCAAAGCAACACCTGACGTCACAGAAGGAAGCTGAGCACTGTATGCATGAGGCACAATGAAGAGCTAGATCCACAGGTAGACCGGGATTAGCCATGCAAAGGAGTGCAGGTGATATCTGGCTAATAGGAGTTAGGAGTTCCAAAGTTTGCAAATCATCTACCTCTTACACATCAATTAGAGCAGGTCCAGGCTTTGCCCTCTGTAATAATCATTGCATTCCACTCCTTTATGTCACTGGCTCTCTGGGCCCTTGCACATCAGCCTCTTGCTAGCTACATGACAGGCAAACATGGAGCAGAGGCAAACCTCCTGGCTTCCATTTCCTCCTCTGTAACATGTAAAGAGTAAGAGTTTCTACTCAAACAAAGTCATGGGCTGCAGGGGAGTTTAAATAAAATATTGCCTTCAAAGCCTGGCCTTAGGAAAGGCTCAGAAAAATGTTGGTATTATCTTCTGACATCTGCAGGTGCCAGTTCCTAAGCCCATGTCAGATGAGGTGTCCCTTCCCTGCTACATCACATCTTTCCAGTTCAATCCCAGCTGGATACCAGGCCGCCAATGGGGCTGACTTGCTCTTCCCATCCTATGCAGAGAAGGCACGGGGGAGCTCTCTGAAGATAAGGCACCCCTAACTCCCTTCCTCCCACCGTAACTCTCCACCCCCTTCTTTCCCCCTTTCAGCCTAGTAGACGAAGAATGAGTGTCCTGGCGTCTGGCCACATGTGGCAGGAAGTTATGAATGAGGATTGCACAGGACAGTTGACTCTCTACAGAGATAGGCCCCAAATTAATCCTGAAGGCTGGGCAATAACTACAGGAAACTTGGAGCCACCAGGCCACCACTTAACACTCACACGTATCTCTGTCTGCCCTGGAGCACAGGCAAACAATAGCCTAACTCACAGAAGGCCTGGGGGAGGTGTTATTAGTCAAGGACTATCTGAGATCAACTTTTGGGAACATACACTCAGGACCAGAACCTGGTCTGGGGCCTCTGGTGGGACTGCATCCCTAAATGTGTCTTTGAGGAATGTCACAGCAAATTTCCAGCAACTGGTTAATATCCACCAGTACTTAACAAATTAGGCCTGTGTGTTGAAGTGTCAATGCCCAAGGGCCTGATTTATTGAACTGCTCTCATTAGGATCTTGTAACATATCAAAGGGACAATAAAGAAAAAAGTGCTGGTTTCAGAGACTAAGGAGCCCACACAGGCATGGTCTGTCTCTTTGCCCAGCTCAACAGATGCCATTCTGACACTGCAGCAGGCTCTCATGGGACAGTGGCCATTAATTAAATTAAAACACTAACTCATCAGCTGGAGCCGCGTGGTGTCTTCTCTTACCTCATGCCCACTTTCTCCTTCCCTAGCCCTTCTCCCCCTTTAGAGGCCTGAAGCGAGCCAGGAGTCAAGGCTGGAAAAGCTCCTGGCTCAAAGAACTACCCAGGCCAACCTGCCACTGAGGGTTCAGAAATAAGCTGAGACAATGAAGCAGCTCTTGGAAGTATCGCCCTCCCTCCACTGCCACGGCTGAAATGCACATCTTCCATCTGAAATCTTCTAACCACCAATGACAACGGCTTTCCCCATAACCCTGTCTTGCCAAGCAAGTCAATTTTGCTGCCGAGAGTACCGTGCCACAATATTTCCACCTGAACTTGACCCTCAACCCTGCCAAGAGTCACTCTCTATAATCTGGAGAAAGATCATCGCTCTGCCTTGATTTCTTCATCTGTAAAGACGGAGGATTCATGGTGGCACCTGCCACGGGGGCTGCTGGGAGGATAAAAAAACGCATGTCTGGCATGTGCCAGGCATGTTGAATGCCTGGGACACAGAGGGTGATGAGTGTCATGATTGTTACGACACTCACACTGTTCTGATAGAAGGACACCTGGATGACTGGGAGCAACCTAAGAAATACCAGTTCTTATGGAAGGTCCCTCTCCTGGCCAAGACAAAGAATGCCTCTCAGAGTACCCTACATCCAGGTATTCTGGATGCTTCCAGTGCAAGTCGGTCCGCAACCCTAAGAGGGATCTAGGCTCAGCTAGCTACCTAAGCTTTCATTTTTGTTGACATTGAAGAGTGGAATGACAGAAGCAGTAGTCACCACTCCAGGCAACAGGGTGATTGTTGGTGTCATCCCAGACTCCCTTCGTCCCTGCAGTTCCTTTTTTCCTTCTCCCTCCCTCCCTCCCTTGTCCGTCTGCAGCCCTATGGTAGAGGCTACATTGCTGCATTGCTGCATTCAGGCCCTGGGGGGTGTGGGGTGGGGAGCAAGGGGCTGGTACTGGCCTGAGAAACAGATGAGGAGTTCATGGACCACTGGGTCAATAACTAGGGATCCAATGGAAGCCACACACCAGACATCCACCCACACAAGAGGCCTCTCACAAGGGCTGGACAGGGCCAGGTGCCTCAGGATGGAGCTGGGGTCACCAGCCAGGAGAGGAGACCTACAAGGAGGGCAACTGAGGAGGAGTTGGAGCTGGTCACCTGAGCCAGTTGGCAGGGAACCACAGGCACGGTCTGGGGGCTGTGGAGGCCTGCTCAGAGAAGCCTAGTTCTTATGACGTTACCTGCCCACCTTTCTCCCTTTATGGAGTGCCTGCTGTGTCATGGTTCTCCTGAAGGACACACATCTCTCCAGGCCACTCAATGCTTTATCCCCATAGAATGGGCATGTTTTAGTGTTGGGAGAAGCCTTGGACACTGGTCTAAAGCACCTGAGCAGCCCCTCAGGTCACCCCATGCATCATGAACCCAAAAGATGGTCTTCTCTTTTATCGCCTCATGCATGAAAGCATGACCTAGCATGTCCTTATCCTGCATGTGGCAGCACGCTTTAGATCTCCCCCAAGTCTAGTTGTTAAACATCTACCTATGTTCTGGACCTCTGAGCCCAGGCGGGATAGAATTTCAGACTGTCAGCCAGAACACACAGCTAGAAACGTGCTTTCCCCACCCTCCTAAAGGAGAGACTTTGCAGAATTCAAATGTCAGGTGGCTCTAAAAGGATGCTTTCTCCCAAATGTTCTAAAATAATTTTATGAAAATTGCCAAAGCCAGTGTCATACACAATGACTTGTAGAGCATTCCATTTTCCAGGCGGGATGAACTGGATATTCTGATTCCACCAGGGCAAATTTGGGTGAAATAGTTAAACTCCAAAGTTGCTATAAGGGATGTGTCGTTTGTGAGCCATTGAACGCACTTGCCATTCCACAGGGCTTGTTCTCAGTGGGAATCTAATTTGAGCAAATACCTTCAGGTGGCATTGTTTTGTAACAGGTGAAGATAGCATACAGATTTGGATTATTTTTCTAAGGCGATGTATGTAGCAAAGCCTCTTCTTCCAGAGTTCATAATTATTTCTATGCCTAAGATTGTCTGAGATACCAGCCTGCTGGAAACACCCTCTAAACCAGTCACTGAGAGGGACATGCTTTGCTATGCACCCAGTAGTGACTTCAGCTGACGCTCACAGGCATCCTCAAGGCCGCTAAGAGGCAGAACCTCTGACTCAAGTTCATTTCTCATTTGTGCTTAAAGACTGTTCTTGCATGCAAAGCATGGGTTGTCCAATCCAAAACTGCCAACTGTCTAACTCTGCAGAGGAGGAAAGAGACTCAGAAAGGTGCAGTGACTTCCCTAAGGTCACAGAGTTTGGTGACGGCAAGACTAGAAACGACGTCAGGGCGCCAGCCAAAAGTCTCGCCCTCAGCCTCTCCTCCCTCACTGTTCACTTCCCTCTGTGGCTTTGTAGCCCTCTTTCTTTCTCTCTATGCCTTGTTTGTACACCTAAAGCACCCTGAAGTCCCCAAGGTGCCAGGTCCCCTGCCCTCACTGATGCCTGGAGGCCATCGCCACCCAGCAGCTGTCAGGGTACAGTGCTTCTGGGACCTGTGTGTCACTTTGGGTTTCCTGACCTATACCTGCGCCCCAGGGCCCCAGGTCAGAAAGCAGCCTCTCACTCTAGCTGAGTGATGGTCAGTTCACTTGAGTGTTGACAAGATGGGCGTCTGTTTGAATGACTGGCTCAGGAGGAGGCACAGGTGGAGAGGGTATGGAGAGGGGAGAGGG
>VMDR010034432.1:0-11070 GCA_007922815.1 Macrotus californicus
TGCCTCCTGTATGTGCCTTGATCAGGGATTGAACCTACAACCTTTTGGTGTACAGGCCAGTGCTCCAGCCAACTGAGCAACCTTGCCAGGTCATAAATAACTATTTTAATATAATGATTTTATAATAGTATAGCATAGTGATGAATAACTTTGATCAAAATAATCAAGATCTGAATTAGGTCCATGAAATAGAGAATGAATGGTTATGTGAAATGTTTCAAAGATGGGATTATAGACCTTACTAACTGATAAAATATAAGCTGGGTTGGGGGACTATGAGAGAAAGTGTGAAATCTAGAATGTTCGTGAATTGTAGCTTGGACAACTGAGTAGAGAGAGATGCCATTAATTAACATGAGAAAGAAGAGAAAATGAGCACATTTGGGATGAGGGTTAAATAGTTTAATACAGTGGGGTCTTTTTAAATTTGAGGTTCTCAAGTGGGTTTGTGTAGCTGACTTGAAAATATGGATCTGAATCTGGAGCTATTTTGATATTAAAAATAAATACTTGGGAGTCATTAATATATGGTGTTAGCTGAATTCATGACAATGGGTGAAAGAATACAAGACAAACATGTATAGTGAGAAGAAATAGTGCCTGAAGAGTGAACTCCAGAAGCACTGAAATGTAAGGATTGGGCAGTGGGCAAAGAACCTTCGAATTGGGCAGAGGAAGAGCGATCAGACATATCTAAGTAGAAGAGCAGAGAACATTCTTATGAGCATGGAGAGAGACTTGTTTTAAGAGGGAAGGAATAGCCAGTTTCAGATATTTCAGACATGTCTTGTTCAACGAAGACTTTTAGAGTAAAAAGGTTATTATCATTCCAAAAAGGTTATTTATTCCACCCATTTCTTCCATCTCATCAATTAACCAGGCACTATTGTGTTTGAGATGTAGGAGTAACCAGGATGGACAAAAGTCTACCTTCACTGAGCTTATTTTTTATTGAAGGGGAATAATCCATCAATCCATCAATCAGATAAGCAAGTAAGTAAGTATATATTATGTCAGTTGAGAAATGAATGCCCACACTGAGATGAAATTTAAGATCTGAAGACGGAATGTGGGAAGAAAGCAGAGGGAATACCCAGTGTAAAAGCCCAGAAGCAGGAACACTTCCAGGGTATCCTATGAACAGCAAAGGACAGTTTGAGGGGGCAGACTGAGTGAAGAAGGGGTGAGAAGGACATGAGTCAGAAGGTAAAGAAGGTTAGGTCATGTAGGGATTTATAGGCCATTGAAAGGACTTTTGTCTTCAGGTCAAATGAGATGGAATGTCATTAGAAGGTTTTGAGTATTGGAGTGTCTTACAACATCTTAACAGGCTCACTCTGGTTGCTAAGTAGTGAGTAGACTGAAGACTAATGGCGAAAGCAGGGAAAAACCAGTTAGTAAGTTGTTGTAATAATCTAGTTAACAGAGTGTGGTTGCTTCAGCCAGCTTTGAGCTTGGTAAGAAGTGGTTGCTTTTGGGTCATATTTGAAGATAGAAGCAATATGATCTGCTGAAGGATTAGAAGTAGGGTTGAGACAAAGTCACAGTGATTTCAAGCTTTTTGGACTGAGCACCTTGGATGATGAAGTTGGAGATAGAGAAGATTGGAGGAAGATTAAGACCTGAATGTTGTACATGTTGAGTTTAAAACTCCAATTAACTGCCCTCTCTCTAAAAATAAAATAAATTTAAAAAATCCTATTAACTATTCAAATGGAAATGTCAAGGGACAGCTGCATATACAAATCAAGAATTTAGGAGACAAATCTGAATTTCTAGGAGAGAGAAAATTGGGGGACATGGATATATGGACGGTTTGTGGTCTGAAACTGGATGAGATTATTTAAAAAGTGAATGTAGGTAGAAAATATTATATAAGATCTATTCCTAACATACCCAAATGTGTGCTGGTCAGCAAGATGAAGAAGGACCTGCAAAAGAGACTGAGAATGGGAAAGAATGGAAAAACTAATTTATTTAATTTGGCAAATTAAGTAAATTAGTTTTATTATTTGTGGATATTATTGGTGGATTTACCAGAAGCAGTGCTAGCAGAGTGGTGGGATTATAAATGAAAAGTCAGTGGGCCAAATAGTAACTCAGAGATGAGGACACTGAAACAGTGATTATATGCTGCTTGTAAAATAAGTTCCATGGTGAGCAGAAACAATAGATGGTAGACCACTCAAGGATGATGTGGAATTAAGCAATGGCTTTTTATTTCTTGAAATGGACGGGAGACAAACAACTCTGTAGGAAAAAGGGATGAAATCGGTGGAGAAGATGGAAAATACTTATGGAAATATGGTCTGAAGTAGGCAGGACAGGACATTTCCAGAGTGCCATTGTGCCTTGGTTTGGAATGGTGGAAAACCTTTATTGTACCTAGCAGCTGAAATGATAGAATTATCATAAAGTGAGAGGGAGAAAGAAGACTTCTACTGACTTTCCATCTACTCATAATTGAAGCTAAGTCCGTGCTACCGAGATAGTGGGAGAGAAGGACTGGTGAAAATATAGATGATTTTTTTCAATTTTTAATGATATTTTATTGATTATACTATTACAGTTGTCCCAGTATTTCCACCTTTCCCCCTCTCCACTTAGCACCCCCCACTCCCTCAGGCAATCCCCACACCATTGTTCATGTGCATGGGTCATGCATATAAGTTCTTTGGCTACTCCATTTCCTATACTGTACTTTATATTCCCATAGCTGTTAAGTAAGTACCTATTTGTGCTTCTCTCTATGTCTTTAACATTTGGCATTTTAATTATGAAGTATCTTGGAGTGGGCCTTTTTGCATCCATCTTGTTTGAGACTCTCTGTGCTTCCTGGACTTGCATGTCTATTTCCTTCACCAAATGAAAGAAAATATAGATGATTTTGAAGATGAAAGAAAAAGAATTTCATTTGTTTGTTCATAAAATGAACGTTTATTGCTTATTGACTATGTTCCATGTGTGCAATTCTAGTTACTGGCAGTGTGGAGTGAACCAAATAGACACATTTTGATATTGCCTTAATGGGGCTTATGTTCTTGTACAGTGTGGAGAGTAGTAAAGGTTTGTATCAGTTGCTAAAGGCTTTGGGAAGAGTCCAGCAAACACTAGAGGATACATATTTGTTTTAGCAGCCAGACAACATGGTATGGTGATTTTCTCTTTTGAGTGCTCAGAAGTCTAGAAAAGGATAAGAAGAAAATAAGTAGCTTGGTGGGACAGGATTTGGAATCGTGAGAGTGAATATGGAGGCCTTGCAGACTAACACTCCTGTGATTTACATCTCCTTTTATTTAATTATGCTTCACAGTTCAAATAATGTAATCTCAAAGAAAATACTGTTTGTTTAATTGAAATTCAAGAATTCATAGGAAATAGTCATTAATGTAAAATGGTAAGGTGCTGTATTTTGCCATGTATAATTTTGTCCAAATTTTTGAGGGAAGAATAAGGATACCTTGTATCTGTTTTTGTGTTTTGTAATTATTTGTTACATAAAATTTCTTGTATCATAATATTTTCAAAAATAAATGCTAAAATTCCTTTATAATACAAAAGACAACTATCTAAATATAAATAAATAAACAATTGAATTAAAAAATTAAAAGATTTTTTTCCTGAAAGTTTGGGCCAAAAACATGGGTGTGCATTATACATGGCAAAATACAGTAAATAAACTTGGTTTTCTACTTCTTGTGAACATGTAGCCTACAAGAATTGCATATCTATTTTACTCCTCAATTACCATTTTGATTAACAGTCCTCTAAACTTCCTATGCCTGCAATGGTAATTGACCTTGCAACTTAAGCTCTTTTACTATCTTCGTATGTTCTAGTCTACTATTATTTGGCTGAAATATTTTAGCTTGAATTATTTATAAGGACATAACCAGTAAAGCAAGTGGTTCAAGGCATTAGTGTTCATGTCTGGAATATAAGGGCTCTGACATCAATCCTGTATCAAGTTAGACTGACATTATTATAGCTGGGGTAAAACATACTTTCAAGCACACATATTTGTTTTTTTAGAATATAATGGCTCTAGGTTCTAAAGTCAAATGAATTAAATCACTTGGCTAAGGTCTTACTCCTTTCCTATTAAATCTCTCTCAATACAGTGTAGGAAGCAGTTCCTACCAAATTACGTGATACTATGGGAATTCGCATATACAAGTTCTGTCCAGAAAGTTTACAGCCATGTAATATGAAAAATGGAGACATTTACTGAAGAAGATACAAGAAACATTGTACACAAGACAGTGATGCCTCAGTCCACTTCAAAGTAGGCACCTTGGGACTTCACACAGTTCTCCCAATCCCCACGAACTGCCCAATTATATTTTCCTGAATCTCATCAGGAGTCTGAAATCTCTTCCCTTTCAAAGGTGATTTTAGTTTTTGGAAAAGCCAAAAGTCACAGGGTGCTAAATCTGGTCTGTAGGGGGAACTGAGTCACCTGGGTGATTTGATGTTTCACCAGCAAACTCTGTACGCAGTGTGATGCATGAGTAGGTGTGTTGTTGTGATGAAGCTGCCAGTCACTAGTTGACCATACCTGCGGCCTTCTGAATCATCCCAGTAGTTTCTGTGGAGGATTATTCAAGTTTAACACAAAATTTGATACAATCTTTGCTCTACTCACTCAGTCGTTTTGAATGCAACAGCCACACAGTGCACATGCTCACTCAGTGGCATCTACCACCCCCACTGACTAGCACAGTGAAGTCATCTTGTTCACACATGTGCATTCCAGCCCACTCTCCTTGGCTGCCAGGTTACATTGTTGTCACACAGACCATTCTCATTATATTAACTGGTTGCACTTTTTCTGGACAGACCTTATATAAAATGTATAAAGTATAAAACTTACTTTGTATAGCAGCACTAATCATTTTTCTTAAGTATTTATGACACCCACTAAATGAAGACTTGAATTGGGCTGTTATGTTTGTAATGTTGTTGAAGATAATTTTCTTTTCAAAAGTACTTTTTGAGGTTGTGTCATTCTGTTGAGTAAGTGATGATCTGTTCTTTCATTGAGGTGCACCTCTTTCACTGTAGTGATAATGTTCTAGGCTAGGTTTTGGGGGGGTGGTTATTTCTGCCTCTTTAATACAGTACGGAACATGCCATAGGAATTAATTAATTTTAAATTACTATTCTCATTTTTTATGCTTATTTTTCTCTCTGTGCCTTTTTTATAAAACTAGCTGGTGTGAGGGAGTGTAACCAGTTGTTGATTACCAATTGTCGAATGTTGATAATTGGCCCACATGGAGAAAAAATCAATGGTATTTGCCTTTTAAATCCAGTTTGACAAACATTGAGAACCTACACTGTAAAAAGCACTGTGCCAGATACTGTGGAAGATTGATTGTTATAATTTATTGTAATCAGTTAAGCTAACCACACACAGAGACAGCAGAATGGTGTCCAGGAAGTTCTGGTTTTGTGAATTTCAGGCAACAATATATTAACTTCAGTTTATTTAAGAAATCAACTGATAAACGCCTTGTTTTACTTTAGCATGTTTTCAAGAGTCTCATCATCCCTTTCTAGAAAACTGGACTTTTTATTATCAAGAAATGTAGACTGCAAACTTCTACCAGGTCAGGAATTCAGTGATTCTATTTCCTGTCATTTAGTAAATTTTAGGGACTATTTTCATATCACCTTTAGTAATTGGAGTAAGTAGAATGTATTCATGAAGATAGGAAAAACTTCTCATTAATTTTATAATTAGAGTGAGTTTCAGTTCTAGCTAAGGTGGAATCTTCCAGAAAACCAACATTAAGTAAATTAAATGATTTTCTTATAATTTTACAGCGTTTTGAACTCCAAGATTCAAGAAGCTCTTTGCTTCCTAAAGAGATTGTGAGAGTGGAGAGGGTGACTGAAAACCACTTTCCCCAAGCTTCTGTGACTGTCCGGATTGCAGAAAAAGAGGTGACTATTAAGGTAACAAGTCTGAGTTTATACTTTCTAAAATGTGCCTGGTTTTGCCCATTTCTATGACCTAAATTGGGTATATGATCCCCTTATGATTCTTCTTTGGCCTTATAGCATCACATCTCTGTATCTATATTTATCTATGTCATGTATGTTTTAAACTGGAGAAGTTCAGGAGAAACATAGGGATAGTCTTTTATCAAAAACAAAAGTCGACCTCTGAGAAAATAGAGTTAAGTATTGTTTAGTGAAAGCATTTTGTAGTCTGCATCTTTGGGGACACTCCTTTTTAATAAAATCTTTCTTACCTACATGATACAATTGGAAGAGGAAATGTTCTAGTTGAACAGTTTTTAGAGGAGGGAAATGTTATTTGGTCACAGAGCTCCATCTCTCTACTCGACCTTCCTTTCCTCCAACCCTTTTTTTGAGTCCCCCATGAATCCTAAGGGGTGATGGGAAAATGTCTCCAGGAAACACAGCTTGAAAAATCCTGACACAAATAAATTGTAAATGAATATAGGAAAGAAAAAGCTTGTCTTCTTATGTTGTGATGGACCAAACTTTAATTATTGACTTCTTTGGTGTGCTTTAATGTGGTATCACTAATACTTATTTATGTTACTGTTTTATTCATTCATCAAACTGAACATTGATTATGTCTATGAGCCAGGCTCTATATTAAGTTTTTCTAGTGCTGCTGTGTATTAGTCACTGTATTTGTCTTTTTGCATATATTATGCATTAAATTCTCCAATAACCCTGGAGGCAAGTTTTATTATCTCCCTAGATTAGAAAGCAGTTGTAAAGAGGGTAATCAATTCACTCATGGTCACCAGCCAGGAAATGTCACAGCTGGGACTTGTAGACAGGATTATTTTCCATTTACCTTTTTGTCCTCTTTAGAGGAACAACTTCACCAAGCTGATGCTGGAGGGCAGTGGCAGATAAGTGCACTAGAATGACTGTGGGGACACAGAGAAGGAAGCAGCGCGAGGAGTCGGGAGGAGCAAAGCACGTTTCAGAGAGGAGGTGGCCTGGGGCCTAGTCTGAAAGTGAGGCATGGGGGCTTTCCACTGGCCCAGGACTGGAAGGACCACAGGGTATTTCAGGCAGTTGAAACAGCATGTCCAGAGGCATGAAGCATGAAATGTGAGCAAGCTTACACTGTTTCCTTGCTTTTAGTGATAGCTTTCTAGCTTTATTGCCTTCCCTGTGAACAACCAGGATGATCTTTTTAAAATGCAAATCTTATCTTGTCACTTTCAAACTTGCAATTATTTAGGGGTCATGTTATATAAACTATGATCAAGTTCAGAATCCTCAGCAGACCATGGAAATCTTACTTCTGATAGGCTCCCCAGGAGACTATTAATGAGGAGATAGGAAATAAAAGAGGGATGGAAGCCAGAGGTTTTAAGAACAGATGCTTCTGAGTGGGTATCTAAAATAACAGTGCGAGAGGATTTGTGGACATGAATTTTAAAAGTCAGCAGGTCACTGGTGACTTTGGAGAGTCTCAGTGGACTGATTTTTGAATTCTGTACTTATAATGGAATTTGGAAAAAACCTTCATTATCAAGTATGACAGTGTTATTATAAGTTACAAATAGCATGAAAACGACATAGTTCTTATGAAAATGTCTGCCAGCATGGGGCTTTAATTTTAGAGGGATGATTGGTTTGGAGGTTTCTTGATGGTCATCAGATCTATGAATGAGAAAATAGTTGCTGCTCTATTGAAATATCAAAAACAGTATAGAATTGAATTGTGCAAGAAATTAGTAGGGGCTTCACATGGCAGTTATGTGTTTTCATTTACTAATATTTCGATAATACATATGCATGTTATGTTTAACTCTCTTTAATTACAGGTGCCAGCTGGAACCAGGCCATTCAGTCAACCTCGTGCATCAGAACGTTTTATACAAACTTTAAGCCATAAACAACTACTGGCTGAAATGATGCAGTCTCACATGGTTAAGGATATGTGTTTAATTGGAGGAAAAGTAAGAATGGCAGCCTCACTGCAATGTTGTCTGACTTTTGGTTGTTTGACTTATCCGTTAAATGATTATGTTTCCATTTGCAGGGTTGTGGAAAAACAGTCATTGCTAAGAACTTTGCAGATACCTTAGGCTACAACGTAGAACCTATCATGCTCTATCAGGTACAATGTTCGTTTTTAGCACTTGGACTATAAACGTATGTTTAAACCATCAATAGAATTTATAGGTATTTTCCCTTAACTTATGGCCTGTTAATTTTGATGTAGGTAAATAACTGAAATAGCAATCATATTGGAGTGCAGTTATAATTATATGGAAATTTGGAAATGCATTCTAGGATATCTAATGTGCACAACATGCCAAGGTCTGTTTTTCAAGGGCACTTCATTTTATGTGCATGTGCACACAGGCAGAGTACATTTAATCGTCATTTGGAAATCTAAGCAGCAGTGGGAGATAATTAGGTATTTACCAAATAGATTATTTTTTACTGTTATAAAATATATATAACATAGGAACATGTATAAAGGACCCATGGACAAAGCCAAAGGGGGGTAGGATTGAGGGTGGGAGGTGGGGGTGGGTGGGGCAAGGGGAAAGTGGTGGTGGGAAAATGGAGAGAGCTGTACTTGAACAACACTAAAAAAATAAAAATAAATAAAAATTCCCTAAAATATATGTGTATAATAAAATTTACCATTTTAACATGTACAATTCATTTGCATTAAGAACTGATGCAGTCCTGTCTCACGGGACCGTGTGTTGTGGATGATTGTCCTATATCTCTGGACAAATGATGAACAATGAACAAATTCACATGGACTAAAGGAATCCAGTGGAGAAAAAGGGATGGCACGTCCACTCTCTTAAGTGAGAGAGAGAGAGCCAGCTTGGCCGTTCTCTCAGTAAGAGAGAGGACTGGCCTGGCTGCTCTCTGAGAGAGAGAGGGCCCTGACCCCTCGCCTGGACAGGCATTTATTGACACTGTAGGTACATTACATCAAGGATGGTCTTCATTTACTATGCATAGGTTCCTTTGGGTGGTTACTAATTATAGATAACAAAGGAAAGAATGTTGCTAATCACTTTAAAGATAAAATACAGAGGGGAGAGGTGGCTTAGCTGGTTACGACCATACTTGGGAGGTCTAGCGCAGATCAATGTAAACCTCTGTTGTCTCTATCCCAGGTGAGGGAGGTTTTTAGCAAGAGCAAGTCTCAAAGCAGCCTAGGAGCAATGCATGCCTGATTCCCCACAGGAGACCCATTCGTGGATCCATTTCCTGCATGCTGAACATGCACCTGTCTGTTTTCAGAATCAGAGCTGAGCTACAATCCACATTTCACTCGGATATGTCCCCTATAAAGAACATTCACAATGTTGTGTGACCACCACTACTGTCTATTTCCAGAACTTTTTTTATCATCCCAAATAGAAACTATACCCGTTAAACGATAACTTTCAATTCTTCCCTTCCCCCAGACTCTGGTAACCTCTATATTATTTTCTATCCCTGTGAATTTGCTTATTCTAGGTACCTCATATAAGTAGAATCATATGCTTTTTATCCTTTTGTCTTTAGCTTATTCTACTTAGCATGTTGTTTTCAATGTTTAGCCATGTTATAGCATATATCAGAATTTCATTCATTTTGATGGCTGAATAATATTCTTTTGTATATCTATATATCTATATATATATCAATCACTTTTTGTTTGTCCATTCATATAATGATGAATTTTGGCTATTGTAAATAAGTCTGCTGTGAACATTGATGTGCAAGTATCTGAGTCCCTAGGTATCGTATATTGTATCTAGGAGTGGTATTGCTGAGTCATATTGTAATTCTGTTTATGCTATTGGGGAGTCCACAGTAGCTGCATACTATTCTTGCCAGCAGTATACAGAGGTTCCAATTCCTTCATATCCTTGTCAATATTTATTTTCTACTTACAAATTTTTTAATAGCCACCCTAATGGGTGTGAAGTGGTAACTCATTGTGGTTTTGATTTGCATTTCCCTAATTACTAGTGATATTGAGCATCTTTTCATGTGCTTATTGGCCATTTGTGTATCTTATTTGGAGAAATGCTTATTTAAGTTTCTTGTCTATGTTTTAATTGGGTTGTATTTTGTTGTTGAGTTGTAGGAGTTTATGTATTACGGATATTAACCCATTCTCAGATATGTGAGACACAAATATTTTCTCCCATTCTGTGGGTCATCTTCTCACTCTCTTGATAGTATCCTTTGATGCACAAAGGTTTTAATTTTAATAAAGTCTAACTTTTTGTTGCCTATGTTTTTGGTATTATATTCAATAAATCATTGCCAAATCCAATGTTACGAATTTCCCCCTATGTTTTCTTCTAATAGTTTTATAGCTATAGGTCTTATATTTAGATCTCTGGTCCATTTTGAGTTAATTTTTTTATATGGTGTATAGTAAAGGTCCAGTTTCAATCTTTGGCATGTGGATATCTGGTTTTCCCAGCACTATTTACTGATAAGAGTGTATTTTCCCCATGGAATGGTCTTGGCATCCTTGTCTAAAATCAGTTGACCTTATATGGGAGGGTTTATTTCTGGTTTCTCTATTCTATTCCATTGGTCTGTATGTCTGTCATATCAGTGTCATACTGTTTTGATTACTATAGTTTTATAGTAAGTTTTGAAGTCAGAAAGTGTGAGTCCTCCATATTTGTTTTATTTTCCAGGATTGCTTTGCTAGTTAGGGTCCCTTGAAATTTCATATGAATCTTAGGATGTGTTTTTCTACTTAAGAAATAAAAATGCTTTTCAGATTTGATAGAGATTGCCTTGAATCTATAGATTGCTTTGGGTAGGTAGTATTATTTTAATATTAAAATCTGTGAACATGGATGTGTTTCTATTTATTTATGTCTCCTATAATTTCTTTCAACAATGTTTTATATTTTCAGTGTATAAACCCTTTATCTCTTTTGTTAAATTTTCTCCCAAGTATTTTTAAGTAGATTATTTTGGTGAATGTACATTTTTTATATAGTATGGTGAAAAAGCAAACTTAAAGCCTGTGTTTCTACAGAGTGAAATTTTCTGTCATGTATTTTTTTGTAATGCTATCTC